>SKCR01032879.1:0-84478 GCA_019454045.1 Zanthoxylum bungeanum
TCTAAGGATGCTGTCTTAATCTATGGAGAATGAGAACTTGAAGTGACTGGGATCACTACTGCAAGTTTCCCAACCGATAAAACGACTATGAGTCGCAAAACGGTACTATACAGTTTGAAATAACGGTACAGTGAGCTGGAAATCTTCCAAGCAAGATACTGTTACCGAATAAACAACAAATGCGGGTTATTGCTGCAGTTTAGGCAGCAATAGAAGCCATTTGGGTCGATAACAAATCTAATTAGATTAGATATAGTTCTATTAGCAGCTGAGCTAGGCTACAACGCAGGCTAAAGAATTAATGGTCTCATCAATGATCCATATACATACTTAGATAATCATCTGATTCGTTCAGATCATACATCGTGGTGATGTAATGATCGTATAAATCGCATCAGACGATAATCATGCAAATCCGCTGACGAAACCTTTTTCTCAGCAATTTGAGTGAACCGTACATAGTTCGGGTGTTAGACACTCGAGTGACTGGCTATAGGCAAAGTGGGAGATTGTTGGACAATTATGACCCATAGCGTCACTATTTGTACAGATCATAGTGTTGTTGTACAAATTAACTATGTGACAAAGGAGATTGCTCTCTTATCATTTGTGATCAGATCACCAAGATGTATAAATGATATGAGGTCCATATGATTAGTTCCTGGATTGAGAATGATATGAGACAATATCAGTCCACGAAGGATAAATCATTAAATATCCCTAGTCAGAGTATTATCGAGATTGGACATCGATAAATACGTAAAAGACTAGTATTACACTTGTGCGCGTTGTATGGGCACAACGGCATAGTTCTCATAGATTTGGGTATATGATACTCATGCAAGTGTAATATGAGGTTGTGTTTTACCGATGGTACGGGAAACAGCTTCGCTCTGGATAGACCCCCTCGGAATTCCATTGGTAGTATGACTATGTGTCTATGGAAGTCCGACATCAGGGTAGATGTATTTGGTCTTAACCTGAGACTTGCACCGCTAATACTTACGACAATCAATATACTTTGGTTTTGGTCGTCCAGGGCTTTAACCGGTTTCTGTGTACGCATCTTTTAGGTATATCGAGAATCGTAGTGTGTTGGGTGTGATGTCAAGACGGAAGTATCACTCCAGTCATATGGAGATGATGGTCATGTAGGATACGGGACTGGTTCTCTTAAATACTGCAGCTATCGGGATATTATGACAAGGTCATGTATATCCGATTATAGAAACTAGTTACCAGACATCCGATATGTGCTTCGTACGGGGCATACACAATTCCAGCCCCATGCCTAGCACGTGATCATCCGATACTGGATCGAAATACGTAATACTACGTATACTACGCCTGATATAGATCCGTATATTCCTGTAAGGATATTTCTGGAGAATTGGGTAGGCATGGCGCATTGCTAGAAGCCAACCTTGTCTTGTAAATCGGTAAAATGTAGTACTTGGTACTTACGTGTTCGGATAGTCTGACGACCGTATTTACTGCCAACATATCCGGGGATCTCATGTTGGACAATTATGACCCATAGCGTCACTATTTGTACAGATCATTGTGTTGTTGTACAAATTAACTATGTGACAAAGAGATTGCACTCTTATCATTTGTGATTAGATCACCTAGATGTATAAATGATAGGAGGTCCATATGATTTGTTCCTGGACTGAGAATGATATGAGACAGTATCAGTCCACGAAGGATAAGTCATTAAATATCCCTAGTCAGAGTATTATCGAGATTGGACATCGATAAATACGTAAAAGACTATTATTACACTTGTGCGTGTTGTGAGGGCTGTAGGCATTGCATTTTCGCATGTGAAACCCGATGATGAGTCTCAGTTGGAGGCACTACCTTTTTAGCTAAGGATATTGCGAGAAACGGAGGTCGGAAGGGGAAATTCAGAATGAGTACGTCATCACATTCATTTCGCAAGTTCACTGTCTTCGTTAGTGCTGCATTCGTTACTTCGTTCGAACGTCAAACAGATTGCGGGCGTTTGTGTAGCGTTCGAATGGGCGTTCGAACGGCGTCGGTGTTTCTGGTTTTGCTGCTAGCCTCGCACCCCAGCCCAATTAGCCCCCCAAAGCCCATAAAACACATCCCAATTAATAAAACACATTTAAAGCACATGGGAAATTAAATTAAATATTAAATTAAATATTAATAATGTATTTGAATTAAATAAAATATTTAAACCATTTACCAATTAAATAAATCATAATATAATCATACCTAATTAAGACAAATCAAATATATTAACTTCCTAACTAAACAAATCACATACTAAATTAAAAAGATGTCATGCCTAATTAAAATCAATTATAACAAATTAAAGATATTGTATTCCTAATCTAAACCAAATTTGTCCCCCCTCAATCTTTGACTTTCCTTGCTCAACACAAAATCAAATCCCTTCCTTGTGAGACAAGGTGAAGCCCTAGCCATTCTCTATATAAACAACCACTAACCAAGACATGCAGGCCCTAGCTCATTCATACAAGAAAAGCCTCTCCTAGT
The DNA here is from genome assembly GCA_019454045.1 of Zanthoxylum bungeanum. NCBI lineage: Eukaryota > Viridiplantae > Streptophyta > Magnoliopsida > Sapindales > Rutaceae > Zanthoxylum > Zanthoxylum bungeanum. The sequence continues at coordinate 2,530 of SKCR01032879.1, forward strand.
TCATTCACACAAGAAACACCCAAGCTTATTGACACAACTCTCCCTCGCTCTCAATAACCGAAGATCACAAACCAAAGAACCCTCATTGCCTTGACCAAAATACATCCTGAACAGCCCCTAACCATCACTGAAAACCACCTCCATAAACTCCCCACACATCACCAAAAATACACCCCTAAAACAGCAACCAAATCCTCTTAAAACAGTCCCTAAAATCCTCAAAACAGTAACATAAAAAACTACATTCATAATCCTTAAAATAATCACACAAGACTACACTAAAAACCCACAAAAAACACTCGGAACAGTCTGTTGAAACGTCAAAACAAGTGACCTGAACAGTGAGCAGCAAAGCAGAGGCCGAACAGCAGCAGAACGGAGACCGAATAGCAAGCAAAACAGTAAAACAGTGAGCTATGACGCTAAACCAGTGAACCAGAGAAGTTGAGGAGCTGTACCCTTCCGACGTCCGTGAAACGCAAGCCTGAAAGTTGGCAAAAAGGTTAGACCTGAGGGTATTTTCCACACTCGTTTTCCGTTTTATTTGTATTATTTATTGAGTATTGCTTGCATGATTGTCATGTTGAAATGCATGTTGTGGCCATTGAGTAGATAAATATGCATGAATTATGAGATGTTGTATGTTGTGGCTTTGGAATAAAATGAGAGATGTGTCAACTCTCGCGGTATATCGGATGGAAACCCGGACATAAATTTCATAGCCAATTCCGAATGGACGGTAGTATGATCTGTACTCGGGATACAACTCCACGTACCGCTTGAGTAAGCGGCACCCTCTTTTGTTTTGTGTTGCTTTGGTTTATCTATTTTTCGTCACTTGAATTCTGCATGATTCAATCGAGCGCATGGGCTTAGTAAGTGCGATGAAAGGTCCCCTATTTGGAGGGGTTAAAACCCTTTACCACGATGCTTTGCCGCGCCGGTTGATGTGTGTTCGGTTGAATGCAAGATACGTTCAATCGGGCATACTAAGTTTGATAGTATTGTTTTTTAAATTCTTTGTATGCATGATTCAATCGAGCGCATGGGCTTAGTAAGTGCAATGAAAGATCCCCTATGGGGAGGGGTAAAAGCCATTTACCATAATGCTTTGCCGCGCCGGTTGATGTGTGTTTTGTTAAATGCAAGATACGTTCAATCGGGCATACTAAGTTTGATATTATTGTTTTTTAATTCTTTGTATGCATGATTCAATCGAGCGCATGGGCTTAGTAAGTGCAATGAAAGATCCCTTATGGGGAGGGGTTAAAGCCCTTTACCACCACGATGCTTTGCCGCGCCGGTTGATGTGTGTTCGGTTGAATGTAAGATACGTTCAATCGGACATACTGAGCTTGACATTATTGTCTTTATTCTTTGTGTTGCATGCATCAGGCCTGGTTCCGTTCGAACGCGTTCTCGAACGCTACACTAACGCGAACCTTCTGTTTACTGTTCGAACGCGTTCTCGAACGCTACACGAACGCGCACGCACTTTCTTAGTCTTATCACGCATCAGGTCTGGTTCCGTTCGAACGCGTTCTCGAACGTTATACGAACGCGAACCTTCTGTTTATCGTTCGAACGCATTCTCGAACGCTACGCGAACGCACGCACTTTCTTAGTCTTATCATGCATCAGGTCTGGTTCCGTTCGAACACGTTCTCGAACGCTATACGAACGCAAACCTTCGGTTTACCGTTCGAACGCGTTTTCAAACGCTACGCGAACGCGCACCCACTGAACTGAGTCCCTTTTCACCAGATTTCATGCATAGTGTCCCTAGTAGCTATTCCTTCGTATGATAAACCTGATTGTTTCTATGCATTATGCAAGATTGTGTAGGTGTCGTTCATCTGTATTCCCCACATGTATGAGTATAATGTGTTTATTAACTTGTATGCTTGCCGTGTGTTAATCTTTATGTATGCAAATTGAGACATAGATTACATACTAATAGGCTGTATGCAAACTCGGATATGTGATACATGTAAATTTAGATGAACTTATTGATGTATGCATGTGAATTTAGAAGCATGATACTCTTGGAAATAAGTGTTACTTAAACTTGATTAAATTATTACATAAATCCTTTCATTACAAGTGACATAAGTAAGTGACCATTCCGAACCCAACGGTTTGAGGTCTTCCCTTGCGAGGGGTGAGTGCGGCCTTAAATCTCATTTTCCTGGTTCACACCAGGTGGCGACTCCATTATTCTCCGGTTTAGTCCCCGTGGCTACTCCGTACTCCCGACCGGGCCGCGAGCCCGGGACAGCATGCGTCGCCCATTTTCTGTGTCCCACAGTCTGGCGACTCCACTGAGGATAGAGAATCGGCCCCGAATATTGTCTTGTAATGATTGGATTTATGTTTTAATTGACCGTGTCTATAGTGGATAAAATGAGGGTTTAATCAAAGGCATTTTAAGGCTAGGTAACGGTTTGGTGTCTTCCTTCATTCACTACCTTTCTAGAAGGAAAAGCTGTGAAGGCACCTATATGGCCATCTACTCGTAGCCTATTGTGATGGACTAGTTTGGAGGACTCGTTGTTTATTCCTGACACCAAGCGATAAGAGCCTAAGAGGCTTGGGTATTTAAGTGAGCCTCGCTCCACCTTCCCTCTGGGGAATCTACAACGGAAAATCCATTTGACAGTCCGTCACACACCATAGCTCATTGGCACGTACCTTAGTGTATAAAAAAGGGTGCGCTCACTTGGTTGCTCGAACCCTTGATTGGGCAGACCTAGTTGTGGGCCATCCTTTGCCGACGAGAGCCTTTGCCTATACTCTTGTGAACCCACCCATAGACCGGGGTTGTATGGTTAAAGTAACAATTATTTCCTTGAGTATGAGCTTGTGGACCATCCTCATTTGGATGCAGTTTGACCATTGTCAGAAATGCGGACTTGCTGGGCCATTTAAACTGGGGCGAGTTCGTACCTTATGACCATTGGGCCCAAAGCTTCTGAAATGTTGATAGGCCATTCCGTAGAAGTTATTGCTTTATGTTTGCATTATCTCTTTTATGCTTGTGTTTGGGAACATCGTCGTTTGGATCCATTTGGACCATTTGTCATGAGATATGGGCTTGTTGGGCCATTTAAACTGGGACAAGAACGTATTTTATGACGATTGGGCCAAAGGCTTCTAAGTGTTGATGGGCCACTTTGTGCTTGTGTTCGGAACATTACCATTTGGATTTAGTTGGGCTCCTTGCCATGAGATGTGAACTTGTTGGGCCATTTAAACTGGGACGAGTTCACTCCTATGACAGTTAGCCCAGAAGCTTCTAAAATGATAACGGGCCGATTTGTTTGAAAATTTTAGTTGATTTAGTATGTTATATATGTTGCATGCATCTCATGCACCCCATGCATACATACATCATGTTAACCCTTGTGTTCTGAAAGCCATCATAGATTCCCGTTGGGTTAGGGAAAATGGAAGACTCACCAAAATACTGGGAACAGACATGAGTGAATCAGATATTGAGGTATCCCGTATGGATCAGTTGGAAAACGGTCTCGCCAAGGTCACTGAACAGTTGCAAGCCTTGACTACTGCCATGAAAAATATGGTTGTACCCCGTGCTGGGGGAAACTCTGAGAATGTGAGGCGCGAGGAGCCTTTGAATGGGTTGGGGGATGATATCCCCACTTTTGATGATGACATGACAGAGCATGCAACAGGCAGAGTGATTGGGTCTCAGGCAGAATTTCAGAAGCTTCGGGATCAGGTTGAGTCAGTTACCCGTAAGATGAAGGGTAAGGACGAAGAATTACTAGACTATGAGGCGATGGCTTTTGAGGAACAGTTGCCTGCTCAATTCAAGATGCCGGATATGGCCAAGTTCAACGGGAATGGGGATCCGAGGGTCCACCTCCGAAAATATGTGTTTGTTATGAGTTCAGTGGGCCTAACACAGCGCCAAGCTCAGAAGATGTTTGGGATGTCACTTGAGGGGGCACCCGTAGTGTGGTACCATAGCCTTGAAAGAAAGGTTAAGGAGGATTGGAGGGAATTGGCAGATGTATTCCTGAAACAGTATGTTACAGACTTAGAGATTGATTTGTCACTTCGTGATTTGGAGAACACTAAGCAGAAGCCAGAAGAAAGCTTCAAAGAGTATGTAGACCGCTGGAGAAGCCAACTTCTGAAAATGCAGACTCGGCCCTCTGAGAAGGACCAGATTAAAATGATCATCAAGGCACTAAGCCCTCGATCTATGGCAAGTTGAGGAGGATGACTTCAATGATTGCGGATTTCCGACAGTTGAGGGAAACTATCATGGATATTGAGAAGAAGAGGCTGAAAACAGAAAGTTTTATGGCCAGAATAGAAGGAATTTTGGGGGACATCCTGAAGCCAAGTCTTCCAGTGCTGAGGTCACTGCCATCAGGAACAGACGTTTCTCTAACTTGGGTAGACCTCTATCAAAGGTGTTTGAGAAATTGAAGATGCAAGGACTCATGAAACCCTTGGAACCTAAACCACTCCCCAGCCCTGTGCCGCACTACCTTGACTTGAACTTATTCTGTTATTTTCACACCAGTAAAAAGGTCACGAAACTGACAACTGCCCCCGCCTTAGGCATGAGATCCAAGACCTGATTGACACCCACAAAATACCTGACCCAGAAAGAGAGCAACCCAGCACACACATGAATCCTCTACCAAATTACCACTCCGTCCCACCACCATGATCAACTTTGGCTTGCCTGAAACCTTTGTCCTCCAAACTCTTAACCACCAAGCTTCTCACATGGGGATAATGGATAATAACAATGAAGAACCAGAGGCTGAGGAAGAAGGCACTGCTGTTTCTCTAAGTTTATCTTGCATTTTTAATAAAGACATTGATTTTGTTTGCTTGTTCGAACCTTTTCTCAACAATAATAAAGAAGTTCATTTCGCTTACTTGCCTGAATCTCCATTTCTCAACTTGCAACATGAGTGCATGTGACAGAAGCATTCAATCATGGTACTATGATACTCATAACGTAGGGAATCCTCAGAAGAAGCAAGCAGAAAAGATAAGTTGGCCATCCAGAAATTGGGAAATGAAGACAGTGAGAGTGTTAGACTTGGAAAGGAAATGAGTTCACAGAACCAATTAGTGTAGACAGATTGAAGCAGTACTTTGCCTAAGGAATAGAAGACCGGGCTGTCACTAAGGGAATTGACCGAAGACCTAACCCAACGGGATAGGAAACTCATGCATACATGCATACACGTAACACATTTTGCATCCTTTTTGAGTTTCTTTTGTTTTATATTAACAGGTTTCGAAGAAAAAAAAAGAAAGCAGCAAAGGCAAGCTAGTCAGAAACAGCAACAATACAGTTTCAGGAATGAATCCAAGGAATGAATCTCTCAGAATTTGGAACGAATCCAGGGAATGAATCTCTCAGAATTTGGAATGAATCCAGGGAATGAATCTCTCAGAATTTGGAACGAATCCAGGGAATGAATCTCTCAGAATTTGGAACGAATCTAGGGAATGAATCTCTCAGAATTTGGAATGAATCCAGGGAATGAATCTCTCAGAATTTGGAACGAATCCAAGGAATGAATCTCTCAGAATTTTGGAACGAATCCAAGGAATGAATCTCTAAGAGTTTTGGAATGAATCCAGGAATGAATCCGGGAATGGATCCCAGGGTCGAGGCCCACATCAGTAGAATTTTAGAAGGAATCCGGGAATGAATCCCAGGGCCGAGGCCCACATCAGTATAGTTTTGTAATGAATCCCAGGGCCGAGGCCCACATTGTCAGAATTTTGGAATAAATCCTAGGGTCGGGGCCCACATCATCAGTTTTTTTTGGAATGAATCCTAGCCCGCACCGTCAGAATTTTGGAATGAATCCAGGAATGAATCTTAGGGCGAGGCCCATGCCAGCTTGGGGGCGAGGCCCCACATCATTTCAGCTTGGGGGCGAGGCCCATATCATGTCGACTTGGGGACGAGGCCCATATCAGCTTGAGGGCGAGGCCCCCGTTGTCAGTTGTAGTTCCGGGTCGAGGTACCCACTACATCATCAGTTCGAGGGCGAGGTCCCTATGGTCAGCGGTGTTGGGTCGAGGTGCCCAGGGTCGAGGTGCCCCCGTTGTCGGTTGTAGTTCCGGGTCGAGGCGCCCAGGGTCGAGGTGCCCACTACATCATCAGTTCGAGGGCGAGGTCCCTATTGTCAGCGGTATTGGGTCGAGGTGCCCAGGGTCGAGGTGCCCCCATTTTCGGTTGCAGTTATTGGGATGCATCCCAGGATCGAGGTCCACTGCAGCACCAACTCAACTCGAAGCAGCAGCCGAGCCAGGTAAGTGAAAATGCATTGCATAACTTTGATAGGATTGTTCAAAGTCACACACTGCACAAGTCCCATCAAAGTGGCGGCGACTGTAGGCATTGCATTTTCGCATGTGAAACCCGATGATGAGTCTCAGTTGGAGGCACTACTTTTTTAGCTAAGGATATTGCGAGAAACGGAGGTCGAAAGGGGAAATTCAGAATGAGTACGTCATCAGATTCATTTCGCAAGTTCACTGTCTTCGTTAGTGCTGCGTTAGTTACTTCGTTCGAACGTCAAACAGATTGCGGGCGTTCGTGTTGCGTTCGAATGGGCGTTCGAACGGCGTCGGTGTTTCTGGTTTTGCTGCTAGCCTCGTACCCCAGCCCAATTAGCCCCCCAAAGTCCATAAAACCCATCCCAATTAATAAAACACATTTAAAACACATGGGAAATAAATTAAATATTAAATTAAATATTAAATTAAATATTAATAATGTATTTGAATTAAATAAAATATTTAAACCATTTACCAATTAAATAAAACATAATATAATCATACCTAATTAAGACAAATCAAATATATTAACTTCCTAACTAAACAAATCACATACTAAATTAAAAAGATGTCATGCCTAATTAAAATCAATTATAACAAATTAAAGATATTGTATTCCTAATCTAAACCAAATTTGTCCCCCCTCAATCTTTGACTTTCCTTGCTCAACACAAAATCAAATCCCTTCCTTGTGAGATAAGGTGAAGCCCTAGCCATTCTCTATATAAACAACCCTTAACCAAGACATGCAGGCCCTAGCTCATTCATACAAGAAAAGCCTCTCCTACTTCATTCACATAAGAAACACCTAAGCTTATTGACACAACTCTCTCTCGCTCTCAATAACCGAAGATCACAAACCAAATAACCCTCATTGCCTTGACCAAAATACATCTCGAACAGCCCCTAACCATCACTGAAAACCACCTCCATAAAATCCCCACACATCACCGAAAATACACCCCCAAAACAGCAGCTAAATCCTCTTAAAACAATACTTAAAATCCTCAAAACAGTAACATAAAAAACTGCATTCATAATCCTTAAAATAATCACACAAGACTACACTAAAAACCCACAAAAAACACTCGGAACAGTCCGTTGAAACGTCAAAACAAGTGACCTGAACAGTGAGCAGCAAAGCAGAGGCCGAACAGCAGCAGAACGGAGACCGAACAACAAGCAAAACAGCAAAACAGTGAGCTAGGACGCTAAACCAGTGAACCAGAGAAGTTGAGGAGTTGTACCCTTCCGACGTCCGTGAAACGCAAGCCTGAAAGTTGGCAAAAAGGTTAGACCTGAGGGTATTTTCCACACTCGTTTTCCGTTTTATTTGTATTATTTATTGAGTATTGCTTGCAAGATTGTCATGTTGAAATGCATGTTGTGGCCCTTGAGTAGATAAATATGCATGAATTATGAGATGTTGTATGTTGTGGCTTTGGAATAAAATGAGAGATGTGTCAACTCTCGCGGTATATCGGATGGAAACCCGTACATAAATTTCATAGCCAATTCCGAATGGACGGTAGTATGATCTGTACTCGGGATTCAACTCCACGTACCGCTTGAGTAAGCGACACCCTCTTTTGTTTTGTGTTGCTTTGGTTTATCTATTTTTCGTCACTTGAATTCTGCATGATTCAATCGAGCGCATGGGCTTAGTAAGTGCGATGAAAGGTCCCCTATTTGGAGGGGTTAAAACCCTTTACCACGATGCTTTGCCGCGCCGGTTGATGTGTGTTCGGTTGAATGCAAGATACGTTCAATCGGGCATACTAAGTTTGATAGTATTGTTTTTTAATCTGGTATTAATTTAATGAGATTCACCGATGACGTATGACTCGCACTTTAATTAATCTGGTATTAATTTAATGAGAGAGAAAATTAATCTGGGATTAATTGCGAAGATATTTTATCTGGGATAAAATATCAATTAAAGAGAGAGAACGATTAATTTGGAATTAATCGATATAAAATAATATATTTGATATATTATACGAAATTAGATTTCGACGCGGAATTAAAATTAGATTTTAATTCGGGCGAACGAATTAATTAAGAATTAATTCGTTAGCGACGTGAATAGTGATTTCGCTAGGCGTAATCATTTAATTACGACGCAACAGATAATTCGTTAATTTGGAATTAGCGAACCCGAGCCCGTGATTGTTTGCGAGCGCATTCGCATTTCGAATTCGAGTGCGGCACGCAAGTCAAATCAAGCGTCAAATCATTAGTCACATCAAGCGTCAAATCACATGTCACTTTGAGTGATGTGACATTTGAGAGATTGATGTGAGTTGATGTGAGGTGATTGAAAGAAAGCATTTAATGTTTGCTTTTTGAAATTGAAAAAGGTAAATGATTTATTTAATTTTTTGGAAAATATAAATAAACCTTTTACATTTTTCTTTTTCCAATCTCTCTCTCTCTCTTTTACGGATTAGGGCTTTTGGAGCCAAAATCTTTTCTTCTTCTCTCACGGTCTCAAGACCGATTTCTTCATCCTTTTTCTGGTTTGACCGAATTAGAAGGAGAAGCAATTGATCTTGTTGCAAGATCTATGTGCTAGCACACTCATGAAGGAATATCAAGGTGATAGGGAAGTGAGTTCGTGAGCATGGAATCAACAAAGCTTGGAGCTTTAATGGAGTCCATGGCCGATTCTTCATGGAGGAGATCCACCCACTGCCGTGAGAGCCACTGCTCAGTCCACTACCGAGCTACCACTGCCGAGCAAGGAGAGGAGAGCAGTTCGTTTCTTCACTTCGGAGCATCCAACCAATCCATGTGAGCTTTTTCCGCACCTCCTTTGGTTGTATTCATACTTGTTTCATGCTTAATCTATGATCTTGGGACTTGATTTAAACTCAACAATGGTATCTTGAGCTATTGATTGCATGAAATTGATTTTAGGGCTAAAATTGGGCAAAACGAATTTGGGCATTATTTGATGAAATTGGATTGATGAATATGCTTAATTGATGTTTACTTGATGATTGATTAGATCAATTTGATGAAATTTGGTTTGGAACAAATTCCCCAATTTGGCTTATGTTGGCCGAAAATTAGAACCCTAAAATTATCTTGGATTTTGATTTTTTTGATCATTGGATGTGTTAGAAATCATTAGGGGATATTGATTTTATGTTTGATTGGGTTCAATTGGATTGAATTTGATTTGGGCATATTTTTCCCTTTTGGCCGAGACTTTAGCATGTGTTAATTGGGTTTGATTTTGATCAAATTATGTTGGACATGATTCCATGATGATAAGCATGATTAATTGGACAAATTTGGTGTTTTGGAAATATTGATTTGGGTAATTGATAATGCTATGCACTTTATTTAATTGAATTGAAAAATTGGATTTTGTAATTTAATTAAATTGGCCTTTAAAATTGGATTTGGGCTTTTAAATGTTGTTATTGGGCTTATTGGGCTTTGTTGTACAAAGTTGGGTTTAGGCAAAATTGGTTGGATCTAATTAGGCCCAAAACCGCATCCAAAAAGGCCCAAATGCGACTAATGAACCTATAAAGTTTAATTGGGCTTAATGGGCCTAAATTGATTTATGGGCTTATGGGGTAACTCCCGGATTGGATTTTGGTTATTCGGTTTGATCCGAGTTGACCAAAAGTCCACGCCTTGAAGAAATTAATTAAAAGCCCATTGGACTTTAATTAAATTAATATGGGATATTAGTCGGGCTAAGAGACCCGTAACGATTAAATTTGGAATTTAAGTCGTAAAAGTTTATTTTATAAAGTGTAATATTTAATTTGGAATTAAATAGTGAATTAGAATTAAATGCGTATTAAATTGGATTTAATTATGTAATTTAATTTAATTCGAAGAATTCGTACTTTGAGTATGTGTTCGCAAAATGAGTTTGACTCGAACAAAATCAAATCGTTGTTTGAACATTGGATGATCACTAATTATCAGATTAATTAATTTCATTATATTGATTGATAACATGCTTGTGTGAATACATGGTTGTGCGATGCATGAATAATGTATATCGGATGGATATTAGTCGGGTGGGGCAATTTTGGAAATTGTAATAAATTTGATTTATTAATTGGACCTGCGTGTCCAGCCTTATCTCTTATTTCTTTGTATTCTCTTCTCACCTATTCCCCTCAATGTAAATGAGGTTTCTTTAGAAGTGTAGTGTAATGGGTAGAAGTAAATACATGTGCTAGCTGGAGAGAGAAAGAGAGAGATTTGATCTAGGATCAATGTAAAATATCCATCCGCATATCATTATTACTTTTACATACGCGCTTTATTATGTGTTTAGAATGCATGCTTAAGGGTGTATGATGATGAGACCTTATTAAAGATAATAAATTGGTTGCCAATTTGCATGCGAAAAACCCTCAAATAATATTAAGCGTTTTTCCTTCCATTGAGTGATTCTTACTCAAGATCTAAGATGGCATTGGTTTGTTGGCCAAAGTCAAGGCCTTTGTCTGTCGAAGATGTGTTTGAATCACGAAGGCTTTGCTCCATATCAATGTCTTGTCCAAGTTGTGGTTTGTTGGCCAAAGTCAAGACCACTTCTTGTCCATCGACATTGATTACGAAGCTTTCCATGGTCAATGGGTCGCGCTTGACTGGGATCACTAAGTTTGTTGTGCCAAAGCCAAGGCTAAGTTGATTCAGAGGAAAAAGGTTAGGTAATACATTGGATGTATTGGCATATATAAGATATATGTTCGGACTTGGATGTCCCCTTACCGGATCTAGGAATTGGATTGGATCCAATCGATCTTAGAGATCTACCTAGTTAATTATCATACAATTTGTTGGCCAAAGTCAAGATTGTGTGATATTTAACGGGATCATAGCCCACTAGGAAACACGGTTTCCCGAGTACTCGACAGAGGGTTAGAGGCTCGCCGAAAAAATAGTGGGAGGTAAGAATTGAATTTGCAATATTCGTTCAATTACTCGCCATACGCGCTCATTTCAAATATTTCGTCGATATCAATTAAATGTTAGTTGGACTAATATTTAAATTGTTGTTTTTATAAGCAGTTGGACTGTATTATGGTTGATTATATAATTGGATTATAGTAATCAATATATTTGAATTAATTAATTTCGATTTACAGTTGATTTTATAATTGGATTATAATAATCAATGTAATTGAGGTTAATTAATTTAAATTATATTTGATTGTATAGTTGGACTATAATAATCAATATATTACATAGTACCACAAATCGTTGATTAAATAGTTGGACTATTAGAATCAAGATAAAATGAAAGATTAGCATTTAAAACATAATCCTAGGGAAAATGTATTTAAATGACTTAATTTTTCTAATTGGGAATAATATTTCAGGATTATCCTGGAAATATAATAAGTTAGTTTATTTGATAAAATAACAAATTAGGTTTAAGTCTGGAGTTAAGCTAATAAGTGGAACATGGTATTTGGAATATTCATGTAATGATAACTTTAGTGCTTAATCCATTATACTTGTCATATAGACTCCTTAATTTCTTTATCAGAACTAAGGATTTGGTTCTTAAAGTATGATATTGAAATTGAAGGATCTTCACAAATCGATACTTAGATTTTATAAATAAACAAATTGCAATAATAAACTCTTGGAGGGTTAATGACTATTCTCAAGGAGAAAAGTCAAACTTTGCAATTAGGCAAGTAGCGCAAGACGCACCTTACTTCGATATTCCAGAATGCCAAGGCTTGGCCAAAGGCTTCTGGAGTGTGGAAAAATGGCAAAGGAAAAATCATTATAGTCTTCTAGGAAGATAAGAGGACATATCCCAAGAAGGAATTGAAGACGAGCAAGGCTCTGACTTCAAATATGTTTGTCATAATTATGTTCACTACTAGTATTAAAATTAGATTTAAATACTTAGTGTGGTACATAAATATGTATTGATGTTCAGAATCTGTTATGAACAGGATACTGACTTCAATAGAGATTAATCTGCGAATCGAAAAAGGGACGAAAGTCGATGTTTTAACCGTAGATACCTAAGTTTAGGAACTACCCTTTGGGTATGTACGTAAATTAGGAAACTGTTATAATGTAACTAGTTTGACTAGAAACATTATCTTTATATTAGTGTTTAATCCGTTGCGGATTGGACCTTTTATATTTTAGAACACTAAAGTGTTTTATTATATAAAGATGATATCTAGATAAACACATTAGATGTGAACAATAGAATTTATATTTTGAATATAAATAAATCTCACACGTATATCAAGATAAACAAATAGCTCGAACTGATTTGATCAGGGAGAAACTTAATAGTGGCAATGTTGTCTGGGACACATTAAAAAAGAATCATATATCCGCACTTTTGAAAAGCGGGTACCAGGACTGATTTGATTCCAATCAAATAGAGTCTATGAATCTAGTTTATCGGGCAAAGTGTCTAATACACTATTTACTTGGTAAAAGTGTAAATGCCACCGATCTGTAACCCCTAGTTCATAGTGAAGCAAGTGGGCCCATGTCTAGCTAGGCTAGATGTGGATGTGGATATTTCGTGACCTATACGGATGTGGCATCGCGTAATGGTTCTGTGTTTCTTTTGAAGAACACAAATCGAAAACTTTTATAGTTTCGACACGAAATAGACAAACAGATCTGCTATAGTATTAAACCGTTACGGTAAGACCGTAATGGAAATTACTTAAGCAATAAGTTTCTAAAATACTTGAAAGAGTAGTAAGTATTCTTTCAAAAGAGGACTCCTCCCGGAACACGTCAATTTGACGGTGTGTCTGAACCGAGTAACCGAATTTTGTTAGACATGATTAGGTTAATCATGAGTCGCTCTGAGCTACCATTTCCTTCAACGATACGCATAAACAGTGCAGAACTTATTTAGAATAAGGTTCCATTAAAATCTGTTTGACAGATAACATATTAGATATGAACGGGAAAGGAACCGGGTTTCACATTCCTGTTAAATTTGGGAATGCTAGGCATATGTTTGGATGATACCAAACTAAAACCCAAATTGGATAAGTGCCAATTGTAGGATATCATAGAGATACCAAAGTATTGTACTTATACAACTCACTTGAGAACAATTGGATTGTTGCTCACCATGCGGTTTTCCTGAGAGGAATACCGGTATGCAGTGGTAAGTGTGAGGATAGTAAAACTCGATGAAAAATCGGAGTAATACTATTCCAGGCACCGATTCCTAATGGAACACAAATAGTTCATCAAAGATGAAATTATTACCATTAATCTTCGTATACACAAGAACCGCGTATGTCGGAGAGATTCAGAAAACAACCTGGGGTATGGGTTTCTGATCTCACCTCATAAAGATGTCTATCTTATTGAGGAATACCAACTGACTACGTATGAGGAAGTGATACAAGGTATCGACTCCCTATTATGACAAAGTGTCATGAGTCCGAAATGGATTCCATGTATGTCAACAAGTTTGGATACTAGTTGATGTACCGCAAGGCATTGTGCCTACTGGTACTTTATAAGTCTTCAAGGAAGACATACATGGAAGGCAACATACCAACATATAAAGCTAGGCTTTTAGCGGAAAGGTATCGTTATCAACATTGTGTTGATTACGATTCAACATTTTACTGTTGCCACGGTAAATCCATTTGGATAATGCTTGCTAATGCTGCATGTTTCATTTATGAAATATGACAGCTGGAACGGGAAAATCGCTTTCCTGAAAAGGAAACCTTTTGGAGGATGTTTATAACATCTTGTCGGTTTTGTCGTACCAAAACTAGCAAACAATGTTTGCAGGTTAATCGATCCATGTTTGGATTGAAGCAAGCATTGCTTCTAGGAATTATCGTTTTGATGCAATCATAATAGTATATAATTTGATTCAAAACGAAAAGATTCTTGTGTATATAAGAAGGTTAGTGGGAGCGCACTGACAGTGGATGTCTTATAAATAATGATAATGTGTCATTTCTTGGAAATGATATTCCCATAATAATCGGTGAAAGCTTGTCTTTCGAAAACTCTCCGTGGAATCGTACATTGTAAAATGTACGCGACCTAGTGTCTCATACGCTTTGAGCATATAATTCACAAACGGGCCAATCCAAGTGATAGTCATTGGATTGATGTTAAGAACATCCGTTAGTATCTTAGAGATCTAAGGATGCTGTCTTAAACTATGGAGAAGGAGAACTTGAAGTGACTGGGATCACTGTAGCAAGTTTCCTAAACCGATAAAATGACTAAAAGTCGCAAACGGTACTATACAGTTTGAATAACGGTACAGTGAGCTGGAAATCTTCCAAGCAAGATACTGTTACCGAATAAACAACAAATTCAGATTATTGATGCAGCTGAGGCAGCAATAGAAGCCATCTGGGTCGATAAAATCTAATTAGATTAGATATAGTTCTCTTAGCAGCTGAGCTAGGCTTCAACACATACTAAAGAATTAATGGTATCATCAACGATCCAGATAAATACTTCGATATTCATCTAATTCGTTTGGATCATACATCGTGGCGATGTGATGATCGAATAAATCGCATCAGACGATAATCATGAAAATCCGCTGACGAAAACCTTTTCTCAGCAATTTGAGCCAACCGTACATAGTTCAGGTGGTAGACACTCGAGTGACTGGCTATAGGCCAAGTGGGAGATTGTTGGACAATTATGACCCATAGCGTCACTATTTGTACAGATCATTGTGTTGTTGTACAAATTAACTATGTGACAAAGAGATTGCACTCTTATCATTTGTGATTAGATCACCTAGATGTATAAATGATAGGAGGTCCATATGATTTGTTCCTGGATTGAGAATGATATGAGACAGTATCAGTCCACGAAGGATAAATCATTAAATATACAGGAACAAATCTTTATCGAGATTGGACATCAATAAATACGTAAAAGACTAGTATTACACTTGTGCGTGTTGTGAGGGCACAACGACATAGTTCTCATATGTTTGGGTATATGATACTCATGCAAGTGTAATAGGAGGTTGTGTTTTACCGATGGTACGGAAAACAGCTTCGCTCTGGATTAGACCCCTACAGAATTCCATTGGTAGTATGACTATGTGTCTATGGAAGTCCGAAATCAGGGTAGGTGTATTTGGTCTTAACCTGAGACTTGCACCGCTAATACATACGACAATCAATATGCTTTGGTTGAGGTCGTCCAGGGCTTTAATCAGTTCCGTGTACGCCAATGCTGGGTATATTGAGAATCGTAGTGTGTTGGGTGTGATGTCAAGACGGAAGTGTCACTCCAGTCATATGAAGTTGATGGTCATGTAGGATACGGTACTGGTTCTCTTTAGTACTGCAGTCATCGGGATAAAATGACAAGGTCATGTTTATCCGATATAGAGACTAGTTACCAAACATCCGACATGTGCTTCGTACGGGGCATACACAATTCCAGCCCCAGGCCTAGCACGTGATCATCTGATACTGGATCGAAATACGCAATACCACGTATACTACACCCGATATAGATTGCTTATTCCTGTAAGCATGTTTCTGGAGAATTGGGTAGGCATGACACTTTGCTAGAAGCCAACCTTGTCTTGTGAATCGGTGTAAACGTAGTACGAGGTACTTACATGTTCGGATAGTCCGACGACCCGACTTACTGCCAACATATCCGGAGATCTCATGGGTCGCTCCCCGAAGATTCACCGATGACGTATGACTCGCACTTTAATTAATCTGGGATTATTTAATGAGAGAGAAAATTATTAATCTTTAATTGATATTTTATCTAGGATAAAATATCAATTAAAGAGAGAGAACGATTAATTTGGAATTAATCGATAAAATAATATATTTGATATATTATACGAAATTGGATTTCGACGCGGAATTGAAATTAGATTTTAATTCGGGCGAACGAATTAATTTAGAATTAATTCGTTAGCGACGTGAATAGTGATTTCGCTAGGCGTAATCATTTAATTACGACGCAACGGATAATTCGTTAATTTGGAATTAGCAAACCCGAGCCCGTGATTGTTTGCGAGCGCATTCGCATTTCGAATTCGAGTGCGGCACGCAAGTCAAATCAAGCGTCAAATCATTAGTCACATCAAGCATCAAATCACATGTCACTTTGAGTGATGTGACATTTGAGAGATTGATGTGAGTTGATGTGAGGTAATTGAAAGAAAGCTTTAATGTTTGCTTTTTGAAATTGAAAAAAGGTAAATGATTTATTTAATTTTTTGGAAAATTTAAATAAACCTTTACAATTTTCTTTTTCCAATCTCTCTCTCTCTCTTTTACGGATTAGGGCTTTTTGGAGCCAAAATCTTTTCTTCTTCTCTCACGGTCTCAAGACCGATTTCTTCATCTATTTTTCTGGTTTGACCGAATTAGAAGGAGAAGCAATTGATCTTGTTGCAAGATCTATGTGCTAGCACACTCATGAAGGAATATCAAGGTGATAGGGAAGTGAGTTCGTGAGCATGGAATCAACAAAGCTTGGAGCTTTAATGGAGTCCATGGCCGATTCTTCATGGAGGAGATCCACCCACTGCCGTGAGAGCCACTGCTCAGTCCACTACCGAGCTGCCACTGCCGAGCAAGGAGAGAGAGCAGTTCGTTTCTTCACTTCGGAGCATCCAACCGATCCATGTGAGTTTTTTCCGCACCTCCTTTGGTTGTATTCATACTTGTTTCATGCTTAATCTATGATCTTGGGACTTGATTTAAACTCAACATCTCATGGGTCGCTTCCCGAAGATTCACCGATGACGTATGACTCGCACTTTATTAATCTGGGATTAATTAGATGAGAGAGAAAATTAATCTGGGATTAATTACGGAGATATTTTATCTGGGATAAAATATCAATAAAAGAGAGAGAACGATTAATTTGGAATTAATCGATAAATTAATATATTCGATATATTAAACAAAATTGGATTTCGACGCGGAATTGAAATTAGATTTTAATTCGGGCGAACGAGTTATTTAGAATTAATTCGTTAGCGACGTGAATAGTCATTATGCTAGGCATGATTATTTAATTGAATTAGATTTAATTACGTCGCAACAGAAGATTCATTAATTTGGAATTAACGAACCCGAGCCCGGGATTATTTCGAGCGCATTCGCATTTCGAATTCGAGTGCGGCACGCAAGTCAAATCAAGCGTCAAATCATTAGTCACTTTGAGTAATGTGACAACTTGTCACATTGATTGATTGATTGATGTGAGTTGATAGAAGTTGTTAAAAAAGCTTTTTGAAAGCTTGAAAGACATTTACTATTATTATAATGGTATTTGACTTTTGATTTTTGGTATTAGATACACAATAATCAAAACAAAACTACTTCACTTTTCTCTTCTCTCCTCTAAGTCACGCCCAAGGGGCTGCCTTTCTCTTCTCTTCTGCTGCTGCTCACTGCCGTGAGCTATAGGGAAGCCAAGTGTGGTGATTTTGTGGCAAAATCATCAAGAGCTAGCACTCCGAGAGACATGCGAATGTGATAGGGAAGTCCACCCATGAGCTTGGAATCATCAACCAAAGCTTGGAGATTGTTGGATGAAGATTGAAGCCGAAAACAGTGAGCTGTGATAGTGGACTGCCGAGCACTCACAGGGGCAGAAAATAATTTTTGTTCGTTGCCGCGTCGCTCAACCAATCGATGTAAGTATTCCGCGACTTCCTCGATTTGTATTAGCACTTATTTTCATTGCTTGATTCGATCTTGGGAAGCTCAGAGAAACCAAACAGCAACATACAAACGTACAAAGCTAGGCTTATCGCGAAAGGGTATCATCAAAGATATGGTGTCGATTACGACAAAACTTTTTCACATGTTGCCATGATTAAATCCATTCAGATAATGCTTACAAGTGTTGCATATTTCGTTTATAAAATATGGCAACTGAACGTCAAAATCGCTTTCCTTAACGGAAACCTTTTAGAGGATGTTTACAACATCATGATGGTTTTGTCGTGCCAAAACATGCAAATAAGGTTTGCAAGTTAACTTGATCCATTTATGGAATGAAGCAAGCATTGTGTTCTTGGAACCAACATTTTGATGAGATCATAATAGAATATGGTTTCATTCAAAACGAAGGTGATTCTTGTGTATATAAGAAGGTTAGTGAGAGCGCACTAACATTGCTTGTCCTATACATTGATGATGTATTATTTCTTGGAAATAACATTCCCATGTTACAATCGGTGAAAGCTTGGCTTTCATTAAA
This sequence comes from Zanthoxylum bungeanum, assembly GCA_019454045.1. Classification (NCBI taxonomy): domain Eukaryota; kingdom Viridiplantae; phylum Streptophyta; class Magnoliopsida; order Sapindales; family Rutaceae; genus Zanthoxylum; species Zanthoxylum bungeanum. Next base: position 21,106 of record SKCR01032879.1, read on the forward strand.
ATTCTCCATGAAAAACTTGGGAGATGCAATCTTTATTCTAGGAATAAAGATCTACTGGGATAGATCGAAAAGTTATTGGCACTCTCTGAGAACTCGTACATTGAAAGACTTGTACGCGACCTGGTGTCTCATATGCTTTGAGCATGTGGAGTCACAATCAGGCCGATCCAGGCGATTGTCACTGGATTGATGTAAAGAACATCCTTGAGTATCTTAGAAGAACTAAGGATGCCATTTATTATATGGAGATGGAGAAATTGAGATGACTGGGTTCACCGATGCAAGTTTCCAAACCGATAAAGACGACTGTAAGTCGCAATAAGGGTATCTATTTGTTTGAAAAATGGAACAGTGAGCTGGAAATCTTCCAAGCAAGATATTGTTGCCGATTCAACAAAAGCGGATTACTTTGCTGCGGCTAAGGCAGCAAAAGAAGCATTTTGGATCTATAAAATTCCTAATTGGATTAGGAGTAGTTCTGTTAGCAGTTGAGCTAGGCTACGACACATGCTAAAGAATTACGGTCTCATCAACGATCCAAATATGTACTTCGATGGTTTTATCTGATTCGTTAGATCATACATCGTGGCGATGTGACGATCGAATAAATCGCATCAGATGATAACCTTGTAAATCCGCTGACGAGAGCGATATCTCAGCATAAGCATGAGCGACCCGTACATAGTTCAGGTGTTGGACGCTTGAGTGATTGGCTATAGGCCAAGTGGGAGATTGTTGGAAAATTATGACCCATAGCATCACTATTTGAAAAAGACATGGTGTTCTTTGTACAAATTAACTCTGTGACAAAGGAAATTGCTCTTTTATCATTTTGTAATTGGATTACTTGGATATATAAATGATAAAAGTCTATATGATTAGTACCAGATTAATAAGATATGAGACAATATTAATCCACGAAAGGTTTAATCATTAAATATCCATAGTCGTAGTATTATCGAGATTGGACATCGATAATGCGGAATAGACTAATATTACACTTATGCGCGTTATGGAAGCTTAACGACATAGTTCTCATATATTTGGGTATTGGATACTCATGCAAGTGTAATAGGAGGTTCTGCTTACCGATGGTACGGGAACAGCTTCACTCTGGATAGACCCATCGGAATCCCGTTGGTAGTATGACTATGTGTCTATGGGAATCCGAATCAGGGTAGGTGTATTTGCTCTTAACCTGAGACTTGCATCGCTAATACTTGCGATAATCAGTACGCTTTGGTTTTGGTCGTCCGGGGCTTTAACAGGTTCCGTGTACGTCTCTTCTGGGTATACTGAGAATCATAGTGTATTGGGTGTGATGTCAAGATGGAAGTATCACTTCAGTCATATGGAGATGATGATCACGTAGGATACGAAACTAGTACTCTTAAGTACTGCAGTCATCGGGATAATATGACTAGGTCATGATTATCCGATTATAGAGACTAGTTGACATTGATCCGATATATGCTTCGTACGTGGCAGACATAATTCCAGCCCTAGGTCTAGCATGTGACATCTGATACTGGATAGTAATATGCAATACTTAGTATACTACACCTGATAAAGATTATATATTCCTTTAAAGAATATTTCTGGAGAATTGGGTAGGCACAGTGCTTTGCTAGAATCCAACCATGTCTTGTAAATCGGTAAGAACGTGGTGCCAGGTACGCATGTGTTCGGATAGTCCGATGACCGTATTTACTGCCAACATATCCAGGGATCTCTTGGGTCGCTTCCCAAAGATTCACCGATGACATTTGACTTGAACAATATTAATCTGGGATTAATTATGAGAGAGAAAATTAATCTGGGATTAATTACGGCAAGAATTAATCTTGAATTAATTTTCAGAGAAAGAATTTATCTGGGATTAAATTCGTCGAGAAGAAGGAACGAGATTAATTTGGAATTAATCGGCAAAGTAAATTTAATAGTTAAATTAGATTTTACTATTTAATTTAGTTAATTGGGCTAAAATAATATATTAGATATATTAATTGAAATTGGATTTTAATGTGGAATTAAATTGGATTTTAATTCTCACGAACGAATTATTTTGGAATTAATTCGTAAGCGACATTCGCAATAATTTTGATAGGCATTATTACTGAATTAAATTGGATTTAATTAAGTCGCAACGAAAAAATTCATTTATTCAGAATTAAACGAACCTGGGCCCGAGCGAAGTTGCGTGTTGGATTAACCGACTTAAATTTGGAATTTAAAAGTGGTGGGACCCACTTGACTTACATCAAGATGTTTGACACTTGATGGAAGTTGTTATTGGTTGAGTAAAGCTTAGATTTCTTTTAAAACACTCAAACTAAATCCAAAACACAAACTTAATATATAAAGAAGTCAATTTAGTTTTGGAAACAAGTTGGACTACTATTCATCTTCTCCCATCTCTCCAAAACCGTGGGCCTCTCTACTCTCTATGGAATGTTGTTGCAAAATTTCTACTTGCTAGCACATTAAAGAGTCAAAAGAAGGTGATAGGGAAACTCACCCTTGAGTTTGGAACAACAAAGAAAGCTTGGAGCTTCCGAAATACCAAGAAAAAGTCTTGAAACTCATCCGATCAATGTTAGTATTTCCGCAACTTTCTTTGATTTATTCCTACACAAATCATCTTAGAGATCCTTGGCATGTTCTAGGAACACTAACACAAGCTTCCCATCCAATTTTCTTATAAATTGGCAAACAAGGTCTTTTAGAAATATGTACGCAATTCGGTCACCTCTGAATTCACGAAGAACACGAACAACCTTTCTGAACTATACAAGTCGAGGTCATCATATCTGTTTAATAATCCATTCATCGTAGGCTATCCGAGTTATGCTTAGGAAACATAGAATACATCGTCAAGTTTCCGAAGCGCATATCTCATGTCGACATGTCCACGATTCTTCATAACTGATGCGATCCACCATAGGTGATTGACTTTTGCCAAAGTTATAAGAATTGTGACTTTACTCACATGGATACCTAAACCCCTTATGGTACACATACGGATCGACGAATCCTATTTTACTTCGCACTTGATTACTGAGTGCATCAGTCCACACCCAACGAACATCTAGAGGCCATACCATGAAAGGTTTCTGACATACATGACATCAAAGTGTGGAGGATCTCACACAAAATCAATGTTATCCTATAGTCAAATGATTACAAATGCTACTGGACTCGATGAGATTCATAATGACGATGGTGTGTACTTCTAACTATTAGGAATCACATGTGAGTCATTCAGTATTCGGTCCAACAGATACCCAAAAATCTATACGAGTTTCTAAAACTCAAAACTCATGGTACATCGGGTTAAACTATTGGAACTCCAATTCTAATATACGACATGTGCTAGTCTTCTAGGTTATAGGAATTCGACCGTATTTCAAAACCAATGACTAATAATATATATACACTTTAATAATAATTTACAATAGTAATACTTATCTCAATGTCGGACCACCTAGTGTCTACTATTACTACAAGATTATTCTAAGGTCGATGTCATTCTTAGCATATTTATACATCAATCTAATACGCATAATGTCAATACCATTAATAAAGTATGAAATGAAAATGTAATTATTTTATTAATAAATAATAAAATGTAAAATTCAGATTGGCACTCCAAGCACCAACTCCAACAAAATCTCACTTGCTTAGTGTCAATCTGGATGGTATCACAGTCTCATCTCCTCCACATATTTATCGAATAACTTAGGAGGTAAGGCTTTTGTAAGCGGGTCTGCTATGTTGTCTAGTTCTTGAACCTTCAAGACCACTATGTCTTTTCGTTCAATTATCTCTCTAATTATACGGTATATCTTTTCCACATGCTTAGACTTGAAATACGTCATTGGCTCCTTAGCCTGCGCAATGGCTCCTCTATTATCACAGTATAATGAGACCGAATATGTAATACTAGGCACAATGCCAAGATCTGTGATAAATTTCTAATCCATACAGCTTCTTTAGCAGCTTCTGAAGCTGTTATAAATTCCACCTCAGTGGTGGAATCAGCTGTTGAGCCTTGCTTTGAACATCGCCAACTAACCGCAGCACCGTTAATGGTAAATACGTAACCTGATGTAGATTTTTTATCATCTGGATCTCCCTAGAAGTCGAAGTCTGTATAACCCTTAACTTTTAGCTGATTTTCTTCATATGTCAGAAACTTATCCCTAACACACTTAAGATATTTTAGGATATGTTTCACGGCTGTCTAATTATCATTACCTGGATCAGATAGATATCAGCTCGTCACACTGAAGTCGAAACTGATTTCAGGTATAGTACATAACATATCATACATTATGCTTCCACTACAAGAAACATATGGCAAGTTAGAAATACTGACTTTCTCTTCCTCAGTCTGAGGTGTCATTTTCTTCGAAAGATGTATGTCATATCGGAAAGGTACGTTTGCTACCTTGCAGTTGGTAAAATCGTACCTTTCTAACATCTTATCTATGTACGTCGATTGTGAAAACCCCATAAGCTTCCTAACTCTATCTCGGTAGAGCCTTATATCTAATATATAGGAAGTTTCACCCATATCTTTCATGGAGAAGTTCTTGCAAAGTTAGGCTTTCACACTTTGCATCTGATAAGCAGTAAATATATCAATATTTACCATCCATTTGACTTAATATTTTATATAGTTTCTTGAGTTTTGTGAATATTTTGATGTGTTTTATGGTATTTTGTAGATAAATAAAATAACAGGACTCTCTAGAATCAATTCGGGGCCAAAACAGTGAAAAACAGATAAAAAGGGCAAAAATGTAAATTTCCTGCTAAAATGCGCTGTTTGCTAAAATACGCTATTCTAAAATACACCGTATGCTAACGTGCGCCGGAGACTGCTAATATGAACCAGACACATGTCACAATCAGAGAAGTTTTGCTATCATCCGCATGCCACGTGTCAATATCATAATAAATCTACTAATGTGCGTCGGACACGTGTCACCATCACATGCTACCGACACTCATCATTGAAAACGCGTCATTGCTTGTGTCATGCTGAAGTTAGCGTCGTGACGCTCACACCCTTACGCGTCGCGATACCGAGCCAATAATTCTACCGACAGCCATGTGTCCTCATCTCCGGAAGTCGCGCGCCACGTGGCGTAAATCAACGGCGCGTCACGACGCGCAAGGTTGTGCGCATCGCGACGTGAGAGACCCATGGATGCCTATAAATTCAGGTCGATTTCAGTTGTAAAATTCATACATTCTTCTGGGGATTTCCTAGAGAATACTAAGAATATTGTATCTTGTTTGTTTATTATAGCTTTCAGTATTTAATTTTATTTACTTTTCGCAATAATACTTTCTTTTCTTTACTTTTCAGTCTTTATTTTCTTATTTCAGCATGAGAAGGTAACTCTCATCTGCTGAGGTGAAAGGTTAAGCTTTTATTACAAATATTTAGATTAATCTTCCTTAATTATAATATATAAACTATTTAAAACCTGACTTAATGAGTATACCGCCTTTATGGTCGGTTGGACTTAATAAAATTGGTTTTATCCTGACTAAACATGGATACCGCATGTATGGTCGGTTGGAATTAATTATAAATTTGACTTAATCAGGATACCGCCTATATGGTCAGTTGGTAATATCACGCAAAGTTTATATATTATAATAAGGGAGATATCTAAAATAGAAGTAATAAAAGTGGATCTTCTAACCTCAGCATTTTTTTGTTGTATTTTTACCTTTTTAATTTCCAGCACTTACTTTATGTCATTTACTTTATTTAAGCTTTTACTAGCCTTAGATATGTGTCGTAACTAAACCCGTTATCTGGGGTTGTGATGAATTCCAATATCACCGGTTTATAATGGGTTATTTTATAGTTTGGGTAATATAAATGTTTATTTATTAAGTCTTAAACTTAATTCTTATTGTTAACTGGCCATTAATAAGATTGATGTGGTAAACTTAAAATAAACTTGACAAAGCAATTTTAGGTTTCAGCCTTAGACTTAATAGCTCATGATCTTCATTGAGGATAGATAACCCTTTAATAGATTTCCTTACAGGATAGACATATACATGTCGGGCGGGGGTAGCCACAATTGGAACTTAATCTTAATGAATTCAGGTAACTTGGTTGACATAGACATATGATTAATTGGGTTACACTGGGTATTTGCATCTGACCATCGACAGAGGCTTTTGCATAATTTCGTGTTCCAGGTTAGTAAACCAATATATTACACAAACATGAGATAACCACTTCATCTTTAAAAGATATTGGAAGGATTCACAACCCTGAATAGTTTAATAATATTGAATTTTCCTTTAATTTACTTTCGCGCTGTTTAATTTATTTGTTTTAAGTTTAAAGTCACCATCCAATCAAACAATCAATCTATTAGGTACTCGTAATAATTTAACGTCATAAATTAATAGCTAATGTATTAAGTCCTCGTGGGATCGATACATTTATACTACTTGAACGATACGTGTGCTTGCATTATACATGTGTGATCATGCCGGTCAAGTTTTTGGCGTCGTTGCCGGGGACTTATTTATCTTTCACTATTAATTTTGGGGTTAGATACCATTACTTTTATCTAATTTCTTTTTACTTATTGTTTTTATTTTCTTTTGTTTTAGGTTCTCAGTCACTACATGAGACGAACTAAAAGCTTTGAAATTCATCCGCTTGACCCAGAAATTGAAAGAACCATCAGACAGTTGAGAAGGGAAAGGCGAGAAGGCTAATAAGCACTGATCAACATGGAACCTGAACCTTTGGAAGTTGCACCACCAATTCCCATTCGAGACAGAACTATTCTGGTGGTTGACGACTTCATTTCTTGTATTGTACTTCCTCCCTTACCAGCAAATGCGTGTGACATCAAAACATGAATCCAAATGATACAACAGTCAGTTCAGTTTGGGGGGAATGCAACTGAAGATCCTAATGCCCACATCAGCAACTTTCTGGAAGTTTGCGGCATTTTCAATTAAAACCGAGCAGCTAAAGAAGCAATGAGACTGCGTGTTTTCCCATATTCCTTGAAAGACAAAGCTAAGGCTTGGCTACATTCACTACCAGCAGGTTCCATCACAACTTAGAACACTCTAGCCACAAAATTCCTTGCAAAGTATTTTCCACCAGCCAGAACTGCAAAGCTAAGGAATGACATCACATCCTTTGTGCAACATGACTCAGAATCCCTCTGCGAAGCTTGGGAAATGTACAAGGATTTACTCAGAAAATGTCATCATCATGGAATTGCAAAGTGGCTACAAGTCCAAACCTTCTATAATGGACTTTCTGGAATAATGAGAACCACAATTGATGCTGCGGCTGGAGGAGCTTTAATGGCAAAATGAGAAGATCAGGCCTGAGATTTAATTGAAGAAATGACCAACACCAATTCATTGTGGCCAACAGAAAAGAGCATGATCCAACGAATCGCAGGAATTTATAAAGTTGGAGCCAACACAGCAGTGAATGCCAAGTTGGATCTGATTTGCAAAAATCTGGAACTCTTAACATAAAGGTTAATGCTGGATCCACAAGTTCACCATATGAAAGAGCACCAGAATCAGAAGCAAACCAACATGAAGAAACAGTGAATTATGTCAACAATTTCAACAGACAATAGAACAATCCATATTCCAACACCTACAACCCATGGTGGAGGAATAATCCCAATTTCGCATGAAGCAACAATTCAGGGTAAAAGAACAATTCACCACCTGAATTCCAACAACAAAACAAAGGCCATGAGTATGAGAAAGAACTAGATATAAAAGAATGGATTGCAGAGATGTTCAAAAAGCAACAAACAACATACGATGCTATGTTTCAAAGCCAATCAGCTTATGTGCGCTGTTGGTAGGTGGCGTGATAGGGTTTGGGGCGTGAGGCAATTGGAGTTGTTGAGATTAGTGTGAGAAGAGGCAATGGGTGTTACGTAAGAGGCAGTGGGCTGTTAAGGGTTTGTTGGTGTGAGGTCTGATTGTGGCTTATAGGCGTGAGGGCTGTATGGATTTTGTGAGCACTGTGCGTTGAAGGTGATGAAGGCAGGTTCAAGGGCTGGTGAGGGGCTGGTTACGTGAGGTTACAGAGGGTGCAGGTCGGTGTGAGTCGGTGAGTTGTGGACTAAGTGAGGTTGTTCGTAGCTTCGGTATGTGGTGGCTGTTGAAGGTTTTTTATTGGCGTGAGTGGGGCTGTGAAGAATGTGCAAGTTTGATGAGAGCTGCCGAGTGTGGAAAGTAGTTGAGACGTGGGGGCTGATCGTTTGTGGCTGTGAATGTGATATTGAAGCTAATGGCGTGGGGGCTGATGTGTGGGTTTGATGAGAGGGGAGATCTTGCGTTAGAGAGGAGGACTTAGGGTTTCTGGTTGCTGTTAATGGCTTTCTTGGTTGTTTGCAATGGTCAAAGAGGGGTGTTTGCTGTTGCTTTGTGCGTGTTACTTTGGAGAGAGGAGAAGAGGAGTAGAAGATTGGAGACGTAGGCTTGGAGGCTGCCGTTCACGTGAAGGGGGCTGCTAACAGTAGGGTTAGGGTTGTTGTTTGTTGAACGTGGATGAGGGCTTTGATTTTTGTGTTCGTTGAAGTCCAAGGGCTGTGAGTTATTAGAGTTTATATGTGGGCAGTGTGTGTTTTGTGAGAGGAGCAAGGAGAGACTTAGGGTTGCAAATGTGTTATATTTTATAGTAGTGCAATTAGGGTTTGTGCATGGATTAATTAGGAAATAAATCAATTATATTAGGTGTATTTTAATTTGATTATTTTAGGCAAGAATATGTGTATTTTAGGTGGATATATTTAATTTAGGTGAGTGAATTATTTAATTTTGGTATTTGATTTTAATTTAATTTGTTATATTTAATTTGATTAATTTAATTGGTTTGTGATTTTTAGATTTAACATTAATTTAATTATTTGGTATTTAATTCAATTTAATTTGTGTTTAATTTAATCGGTTTTAATTTATTTAGATTTAATTTAAATTTATTTGTGACATGTATTTTAAATGTTTTAATTATTTTTGGAGGTGATTTAATGGGCTTGGGCTAAGGTTAAGTTTTAAAACGGAGATTCAACAGCGAACCCGAAGCTAAACAAGTGAACTAAATCCAACAAAACGTCAATTCTTGACGCTTCCCTTCCGACGTCCGTTTCCCGCGACTTCCGCGACTTAAAAGATAGTTGCCTCCAACTGAGACTCATCATCGGTTTCACATGCAAAATGCAATGCCTACAGTCGCCCCCACTTTGATGGGACTTGTGCAGTGTGTGACAGTGACAATCCTATCAAAGTACATGCAATGCATTTTCACTTACCTGGCTCGCCAGCTGCCACCTGACTTGCTTGTTGCTCCGCCGAGCTGATGATGCAGTGGACCTCGATCCTGGGACGCATCCCAATACCTGCAACCGACAACGGGGGCCTCGACCCTGGGACGCATCCCAATACCGCTGACAATGTGGGCCTCGACCCTGGGACACATCCCAAAAACCAAAGATGCAGTGGGCCTCGACCCTGGGACGCATCCCAATAACTTCAACCGACAACGGGGGCCTCGACCCTGGGACTCATCCCAATATCGCTGACAAAATATGGGCCTCGACCCTGGGACGCATCCCGAAAATGATGATGTAGTAGGCACCTCGACCCTGGGCACCTCGACCCGGAACTACAACCGACAACGGGGGCACCTCGACCCTGGGCACCTCGACCCAACACCGCTGACAATATTGACCTCGCCCTCGAACTGATGATGTAGTGGGCACCTCGACCCAGAACTACAACCGACAATGGGGGCACCTCGACCCAACACCGCTGACAATAGGGACCTCGCCCTCGAACTGATGATGTAGTGGGCACCTCGACCCTGGGCACCTCGACCCTGGGCACCTTGACCCAATACTGCTGACAAAGTGGGCCTCGCCCTCAAACTGATACTGATATGGGCCTCGCCCCCAGACTGATACTGATGTGGGCCTCGCCCCCAGACTGATACTGATGTGGGCCTCGCCCCCGTGCTGATACTGATATGGGCCTCGCCCCAAACTGATACTGATATGGGCCTCGCCCCCAAACTGGTACTGATGTGGGCCTCGCCCCCAAAATGATACTGATACGGGCCTCGCCCCCATGCTGATACTGTCGTGGGCCTCGCCCCAAACTAATACTGATATGGGCCTCGCCTCCATGTTGATACTGATATGGGCCTCGCCCCAAAATGATACTGATATGAGCCTCGCCCCCAGACTGATGCTGATGTGGGCCTCGGCCCTGGGATCCATTCCTTGGATTCATTCCAAATTCTGACGACGTGGGCCTCGGCCCTGGGTTCATTCCCTGGATTCATTCCAATTCGGACGACGTGAGCTTCGACCCTGGGATTCATTCCCTGGATTCATTCCAAAACTCTACTAATGTGGGCCTCGGCCCTGGGATTCATTCCCGAAACTCTGACGATGTGGGCCTCGACCCTGGGATTCATTCCCCAAACTGCTGATAGTGTGGGCCTCGGCCCTGGGATTCATTCCCGAAACTGCTGATAAGGTGGGCCTCGACCCTGAGATTCATTCCCGGATTCATTCAAAAACTCTAGCGATGTGGGATTCATTCCCCTGGGATTCATTCCCGAAACTCTGGTGATGTGGGCCTCGACCCTGGGATTCATTCCCCAAACTGCTGATAAGGTGGGCCTCGACCCTGGGATTCATTCCAAAACTCTGACAATGCGGGCCTCGACCCTAGGATTCATTCTTGAAACTGATGATAATGTGGACCTCGACCCTGGGATTCATTCCCGATGCTGCTGATAATGTGGGCCTCGACCCTGAGTTGATACTGATGTGGGCCTCGCCCCAAACTGATACTGATGTGGGCCTCGCCCCCAGACTGAAACTGATGTGGGCCTTGCCCCAAAATTGATACTGACGTGGGCCTCGCCCCAAACTAATATGGGCCTCTCCCCCATACAGACACTGGTGTGGGCCTCGCCCCAAACTGATACCGACGTGGGCCTCTCCCCAAACTGATACTGATGTGGGCCTCGCCCCGGATTGATACTGATATGGGCCTCGCCCCCAGACTGATACTGATGTGGGCCTCGCCCCCAGACTGATGTGGGCTTCGCCCCCAAGCTGATACTGATGTTAATATGGGCCTCGACCCTGGGACTCATCCCCAAAACTGACACTGATGTGGGCCTCGCCCCAAACTGACACTGATGTGGGCCTCGCCCCAAACTGATGTGGGCTTCGCCCCCAAGCTGATACTGATGTTGATATGGGCCTCGACCCTGAGACTCATCCCCAAAACTGACACTGATGCTGATGTGGGCCTCGACCCCGGGACTCATCCCAAAACTAATACTGTTGTGGGCCTCGACCCTAGAATGCCATACCCGACAGGACTGATACTGATGTTGATGTGGGCCTCGCCACCAGAGTGCCATACCTGGCAAGACTGATACTGATAATGTGATGGTTCGTTCTCGAACCATGCTGTGAGGTGGTCTATTCCCGAACCGTTACTGTGTGAGGTGGTCCATTCCCGAACTGTTACTGTGATGTGGTCCATTCCCAAACAATTACTGTGATGTGGTCCATTCCTGAACCTTGCTCCATTCTCGGAGTGCCATTCCCGGCTTTGTTCATTCTCGAACTGTGCTCCATTCTCGTAATTTCCGGCTTGTTCATTCTCGAACCATGCTCTATTCTTGGAGTGTCATTCTCGGCTTGTTCATTCCTGAACCTTACTCCATTCTCGGAGTGCCATTCCCGGCTTGTTCCTTCTCGAACTGTGCTCCATTCTCGGAGTGTCATTCCCGGCTTGTTCATTCTCGAACTGTGCTCCATTCTCGGAGTGCCATTCCCGGCTTTCTGATGTTGTGTGGGCCTCAACCCTGAGACGCATCCCCAAAACTGATACTGATGTGGACCTCGTCCCAAACTGATATTGATATGGGCCTCAACCCTGGGACTCATCACCAAAACTACTACTCATATGTTGCTGGTTTTGGTTGGCTTGTCTTTACCGTTTTCCTCTTTTTCTTCTTTGAAACCTGTGAATACAAAACAAAACAAACACAAAAAAAGAATGCAAAATGTGTTACGTGTATGCATGCATGCATGAATAAATTTCCTACTCCGTTGGGTTCGGTCTTCTACCAGTTCTCCGGTGTCTGCTCAGTCTTCTCTCTGGTCTCATCCCTCAATTTCTTGTCATTCTTCTTATTCACGGGGTGGTAGACTGGTCGCTCCCAGTATTAATTTAGCTTTCTGTTCTCCGTTGTTTGCACTTGGTCAAGATGAACCACATTGTGGGGCCTTCCATATCATCATACTATATCACATGCTACGAAATAGTCCCAATAATTATTCATATTATCGTCCTCAAGGAATGTCCAGTAATGAAACCAGAGAACATTCAAAACACTCAATGCAACTCAAATCTGAGTTTTTGAATAAATGATCTATGCCAGACTCAAAGTGTGTGTGTGTAAAGGTTCTTTCACAGCTTGATCCTTAAGCAAGCCAACTCAATGATTTCGTTTCAAAAATCGGGATCGGTGGGTCAAACCAACCTAAAGGTCTCAATTATATTCCGCAATCGCTTTTCCATGCTCAATGTAGTATGGCTTTATCTCTCTTTTCCTTTGTCTCTCATTTTTTCTTTTCATTTTCAACTTTTTTTTTCTTTTTTTTCTTTTTTCAACACACCTACCATTTAAGGTAGCATTTCTCCTCATGGTGGTCCTAATACTCGCCCATGGGTAGCTTCACGCTTATCGGTTATAGGCGGTTTATTTTATTTTTTTTTTCTTTAGAGACCTTTTTTTTTCAACTATACCACACATCATAACACAAGCAAGTCAGGATAGACATCTAAGCAAACGGTCATTCATCGACCCGCAATTTCTTCAACTAGTCACCTTGCCAATTACTCAGGTTTTCACTGCTAAGAACCATAATCTAGTGCTTACGAGTCTAACATAGATCAATCACTCAAAGTATCAGATAAAAGCACATCAAGGGTTTATCGTTTCTAAGATTTCATCCTAAAGCAAACGATTTCATCATTGGACTTATGGCTAATGCGGGTTTAGGACAATGCCTTTGAATGAACTCCATCAACCCACTATAGAAACGGTCAACTAATGCACAAATTATATACATCACAAGACATGATTTCGGGGCCGATTCTCTTATCCCCAGTGGAGTCGCCAGACTGTGGACAACAGGACCTGACGACGCTGTTGTAGGCTCGCGGCCTAGTCGGGAGTACGGAATAGTCCGCGGGGAACTAAACCGGAGATGTAACATGGAGTCGCCACCCGGTGTGAACTGGGACAAAGATTTAAGGCCGCACTCACACCCTCGCAAGGGAAGACCTCAAACCGTTGGGTTCGAATTGGTCCCTTACTTATGTCACTTGTGATGATATGATTTGTGCAATAAACTAACCGAATCTATTCAACATTCATGCTCAAGGATATTTAGATCTAACATGCTTTCATCCAAATAACTCCACGCAATATAACACAACGAGCATATTGAACCATTAAACCAAAGTAAACAAATAACTAATTAAACATAAACATAAACTAAACGAAACATCATGCATAAAGAATGAAGAAACAACATGCCTAAATAACACAATCATGCTTTGAAAATTAAATAACAAGACTAAATTAACTCATGCTTAAAATAATAAATAAACGGCCTAGAACTATGACATGCTCAAATACAAATTTGGATGAGACGAGATACGTACATCTTAAGTGGTACGTGGCGTTGTATCCCGAGTGCAGACCATACTACCGTCCATTCGGAATCGGCTATGGAATTTACGTCCGGGTTTCCATCCGATATACCACAAAAGGGGACACATATCCCGCTCATCTAACAATCACATCATGCCTCAAACGACTCTCATGCAATAGTATTTCAAAGATAAATAAAATAAAACGAAAGAAGATAAATAAAAAAGGGTGCCCTCAGGTCTAACCTCTTTTATCGTCTCTCGAAAGTGCGTTACACGGCCGTCAAAAGGGTCGATACTCCGCAACTTTTCTGGTTCACTAATCCAATGTTTTTCCTCGATGTTCCACTGTTTGGGCTGCTGTTTTCACTCCGTTTCACTGCTGTTTGGGTTGTATTTTCTGGTGCAGTTTTATGGTAAATATGGGACTGTTTTAGGCATTTTAGGGCAGTTTTACTGGGCAGTTTTGGAAGGGTTTCGAGACAGTTTTTTTTAGGGTGTAAAGGGGCTGGTTTCAGGTGTTAAGGTCGGTTGGTTTCAGGGGCAGTAACGTGAGGGTATTTGGCGCAGTTTTTTTAGTGTTTGATCGGTTAGGTTAGGCGTGAAGTAAGGGTGCAGGTGGCATATATGCGCAGTTGGCGTTAAGGCAAAAGGGGGCAAGCTGTGGCGATTAGCGTGAGTTGTGTGGCAAGGGGACTTCACGTGGAGGGCTGCTGGATTCTTGGCTGTGAGTGGCTTATGTGCGCAGTTGGCGTTAAGGCAAAAGGGGGGGCAAGCTGTGGCGATTAGCGTGAGTTTTGTGGCAAGGGGACTTCACGTGGAGGGCTGCTGGATTCTTGGCTGTGAGTGGCTTATGTGCGCTGTTGGTAGGTGGCGTGATAGGGTTTGAGGCGTAAGGCATTGAGAGTTGTTGAGATTAGTGTGAGAAACTTATCCCTAACACACTTAAGATATTTTAGGATATTTTTCACGGCTGTCTAATTATCATTACCTGGATCAGATAGATATCGGCTCGTCACACTGAAGTCGAAACTGATTTCAGGTATAGTACATAACATATCATACATTATGCTTCCAATACAAGAAACATATGGCAAGTTAGAAATACTGACTTCTCTTCCTCAGTCTGAGGTGTCATTTTCTTCGAAAGATGTATGTCATACGGAAAGGTACGTTTGCTACCTTGCAGTTGGTAAATTCGTACCTTTCTAACATCTTATCTAGTACGTCGATTGTGAAAACCCCATAAGCTTCCTAACTCTATCTCGGTAGAGCCTTATATCTAATATATAGGAAGTTTCACCCATATCTTTCATGGAGAAGTTCTTGCAAAGTTAGGCTTTCACACTTTGCATCTGATAAGCGGTAAATATATCAATATTTACCATCCATTTGACTTAATATTTTATATAGTTTCTTGAGTTTTGTGAAATTTTGATGTGTTTTATGGTATTTTGTAGATAAATAAAATAACAGGACTCTCTAGAATCAATTCGGGGCCAAAACAGTGAAAAACAGATAAAAGGGCAAAAATGTAAATTTCCTGCTAAAATGCGCTGTTTGCTAAAATACGCTATTCTAAAATACACCGTATGCTAACGTGCGCCGGGACTGCTAATATGAACCAGACACATGTCACAATCAGAGAAGTTTTGCTATCATCCGCATGCTACGTGTCAATATCATAATAAATCTACTAATGTGCGTCGGACACGTGTCACCATCACATGCTACCGACACTCATCATTGAAAACGCGTCATTGCTTGTGTCATGCTGAAGTTAGCGTCGCGACGCTCACACCCTTACGCGTCGCGATGCCGAGCCAATAATTCTACCGACAGCCATGTGTCCTCATCTCCGGAAGTCGCGCGCCACGTGGCGTAAATCAACGGCGCGTCACGACGCGCAAGGTTGTGCGCATCGCGACGCGAGAGACCCATGGATGCCTATAAATTCAGGTCGATTTCAGTTGTAAAATTCATACATTCTTCTGGGGATTTCCTAGAGAATACTAAGAATATTGTATCTTGTTTGTTTATTTATAGCTTTCAGTATTTAATTTTATTTACTTTTCGCAATAATACTTTCTTTTCTTTACTTTTCAGTCTTTATTTTCTTATTTCAGCATGAGAAGGTAACTCTCATCTGCTGAGGTGAAAGGTTAAGCTTTTAGTACAAATATTTAGATTAATCTTCCTTAATTATAATATATAACTATTTAAAACCTGACTTAATGAGTATACCGCCTTTATGGTCGGTTGGACTTAATAAAATTGGTTTTATCCTGACTAAACATGGATACCGCATGTATGGTCGGTTGGAATTAATTATAAATTTGACTTAATCAGGATACCGCCTATATGGTCAGTTGGTAATATCACGCAAAGTTTATATATTATAATAAGGGAGATATCTAAAATAGAAGTAATAAAAGTGGATCTTCTAACCTCAGCATTTTTTTGTTGTATTTTTACCTTTTTAATTTCCAGCACTTACTTTATGTCATTTACTTTATTTAAGCTTTTACTAGCCTTAGATATGTGTCGTAACTAAATCCGTTATCTGGGGTGTGATGAATTCCAATATCACCGGTTTATAATGGGTTATTTTATAGTTTGGGTAATATAAATGTTTATTTATTAAGTCTTAAACTTAATCTTCTTGTTAACTGGCCATTAATAAGATTGATGTGGTAAACTTAAAATAAACTTGACAAAGGAATTTTAGGTTTCAGCCTTAGACTTAATAGCCCACGATCTTCATTGAGGATAGATAACCCTTTAATAGATTTCCTTACAGGATAGACATATACATGTCGGGCGGGGGTAGCCACAATTGGAACTTAATCTTAATGAATTCAGGTAACTTGGTTGACATAGACATATGATTAATTGGGTTACACTGGGTATTTGCATCTGACCATCGACAGAGGCTTTTGCATAATTTCGTGTTCCAGGTTAGTAAACCAATATATTACACAAACATGAGATAACCACTTCATCTTTAAAAGATATTGGAAGGATTCACAACCCTGAATAGTTTAATAATATTGAATTTTCCTTTAATTTACTTTCGCGCTGTTTAATTTATTTGTTTTAAGTTTAAAGTCACCATCCAATCAAACAATCAATCTATTAGGTACTCGTAATAATTTAACGTCATAAATTAATAGCTAATGTATTAAGTCCTCGTGGGATCGATACATTTATACTACTTGAACGATACGTGTGCTTGCATTATACATGTGTGATCATGCCGGTCAAGTTTTTGGCGTCGTTGCCGGGGACTTATTTATCTTTCACTATTAATTTTGGGGTTAGATACCATTACTTTTATCTAATTTCTTTTTACTTATGTTTTTATTTTCTTTTGTTTTAGGTTCTCAGTCACTACATGAGACGAACTAAAGCTTTGAAATTCATCCGCTTGACCCAGAAATTGAAAGAACCATCAGACAGTTGAGAAGGGAAAGGCGAGAAGGCTAATAAGCATTGATCAACATGGAACCTGAACCTTTGGAAGTTGCACCACCAATTCCCATTCGAGACAGAACTATTCTGGTGGTTGACGACTTCATTTCTTGTATTGTACTTCCTCCCTTACCAGCAAATGCGTGTGACATCAAAACATGAATCCAATGATACAACAGTCAGTTCAGTTTGAGGGGAATGCAATGAAGATCCTAATGCCCACATCAGCAACTTTCTGGAAGTTTGCGGCATTTTCAATTAAAACCGAGCAGCTAAAGAAGCAATGAGACTGCGTGTTTTCCCATATTCCTTGAAAGACAAAGCTAAGGCTTGGCTACATTCACTACCAGCAGGTTCCATCACAACTTAGAACACTCTAGCCACGAAATCCTTGCAAAGTATTTTCCACCAGCCAGAACTGCAAAGCTAAGGAATGACATCACATCCTTTGTGCAACATGACTCAGAATCCCTCTGCGAAGCTTGGGAAATGTACAAGGATTTACTCAGAAAATGTCATCATCATGGAATTGCAAAGTGGCTACAAGTCCAAACCTTCTATAATGGACTTTCTGGAATAATGAGAACCACAATTGATGCTGCGGCTGGAGGAGCTTTAATGGCAAAATGAGAAGATCAGGCCTGAGATTTAATTGAAGAAATGACCAACACCATTCATTGTGGCCAACAGAAAAGAGCATGATCCAACGAATCGCAGGAATTTATGAAGTTGGAGCCAACACAGCAGTGAATGCCAAGTTGGATCTGATTTGCAAAAATCTGGAACTCTTAACATAAAGGTTAATGCTGGATCCACAAGTTCACCATATGAAAGAGCACCAGAATCAGAAGCAAACCAACATGAAGAAACAGTGAATTATGTCAACAATTTCAACAGACAATAGAACAATCCATATTCCAACACCTACAACCCATGGTGGGGAATAATCCCAATTTCGCATGAAGCAACAATTCAGGGTAAAAGAACAATTCACCACCTGAATTCCAACAACAAAACAAAGGCCATGAGTATGAGAAAGAACTAGATATAAAAGAATGGATTGCAGAGATGTTCAAAAAGCAACAAACAACATACGATGCTATGTTTCAAAGCCAATCAGCTTCTATAAAAGCACTAGAAAATCAAATTGGACAACTGGCCAATGCTCAAAGTTACAGACCGCCAGGTAACCTTTCTAGCAACATAGAACCAAATCCAAGGAACCGATGGAAGAAGCAATGTCAAGCCATTATTTTGAAAAGCGGTGCTGAAATCAAAAAAGATGTTGGAATCAAGGCATACATTGAGGAAGTTTCAAAAGAAACAGAGCCACAGATGGAGGAAAAAGAAGCAAAGGAAAATGATCGAGAAAGACTCACTCCACCTCCACCTTTTCCACAGCGACTCCAGAAAAGTAAATTGGACAAGCAGTTTGCTCGATTCTTGGAGGTCTTCAAAAAGCTGCATATCAACATCCCATTTGCAGAAGCGTTGGAAGAAATGCCCAGCTATGTCAAATTCATGAAAGACATTCTTTCACGAAAGCGGAGATTGGGAGATTACGAAACAGTATCATTGACAGAAGAATGCAGCGCCATCATTCAGAGGAAACTTCACCCAAAGTTGAAAGATCCTGGCAGTTTCATCGTCTTATGCACCATAGGAGAACATTACATCGGTAAAGCTTTGTCTGATTTAGGTGCAAGTTGTGGACAACAGGACCTGACGACGCTGTTCTAGGCTCGCGGCCTAGTCGAGAGTACGGAATAGTCCGCGGGGAACTAAACCGGAGATGTAACATGGAGTCGCCACCCGGTGTGAATCGGGACAAAGATTTAAGGCCGCACTCACCCCTCGCAAGGGAAGACCTCAAACCGTTGGGTTCGGATTGGTCCCTTACTTATGTCACTTGTGATGATATGATTTGTGCAATAAACTAACCGAATCTATTCAACATTCATGCTCAAGGATATTTAGATCTAACATGCTTTCATCCAAATAACTCCACGCAATATAACACAACGAGCATATTGAACCATTAAACCAAAGTAAACAAATAACTAATTAAACATAAACATAAACTAAACGAAACATCATGCATAAAGAATGAAAAAACAACATGCCTAAATAACACAATCATGCTTTGAAAATAAAATAACAAGACTAAATTAACTCATGCTTAAAATAATAAAAAACGGCCTAGAACTATGACATGCTCAAATACAAATTTGGATGAGACGAGATACGTGCATCTTAAGTGGTACGTGGCGTTGTATCCCGAGTGCAGACCATACTACCGTCCATTCGGAATCGGCTATGGAATTTACGTCTGGGTTTCCATCCGATATACCACAAAAGGGGACACATATCCTGCTCATCTAACAATCACATCATGCCTCAAACGACTCTCATGCAATAGTATTTCAAAGATAAATAAAATAAAATGAAAGAAGATAAATAAAAAAGGGTGCCCTCAGGTCTAACCTCTTTTGTCGTCTCTCGGAAAGCGCGTTACACGGCCGTCGAAAGGGTCGATACTCCGCAACTTTTTTGGTTCACTAATCCAACGTTTTTCCTCGATGTTCCACTGTTTGGGCTGCTGTTTTCACTCCGTTTCACTGCTGTTTGGGTGTGTATTTCTGGTGCAGTTTTATGGTAAATATGGGACTGTTTTAGGCAGTTTTAGGGCAGTTTTACTGGGCAGTTTTGGAAGGGTTTCGAGACAGTTTTTTTTAGGGTGTAAAGGGGCTGGTTTCAGGTGTTAAGGTCGGTTGGTTTCAGGGGCAGTAACGTGAGGGTATTTGGCGCAGTTTTTTTAGTGTTTGATCGGTTAGGTTAGGCGTGAAGTAAGGGTGCAGGTGGCATATATGCGCAGTTGGCGTTAAGGCAAAGGGGGCAAGCGTGTGGCGATTAGCGTGAGTTGTGTGGCAAGGGGACTTCACGTGGAGGGCTGCTGGATTCTTGGCTGTGAGTGGCTTATGTGCGCAGTTGGCGTTAAGGCAAAATGGGGGGCAAGCTGTGGCGATTAGCGTGAGTTTTGTGGCAAGGGGACTTCACGTGGAGGGCTGCTGGATTCTTGGCTGTGAGTGGCTTATGTGCGCTGTTGGTAGGTGGCGTGATAGGGTTTGAGGCGTGAGGCAATTGGAGTTGTTGAGATTAGTGTGAGAAGAGGCAAGGGGTGTTACGTTAGAGGCAGTGGGCTGTTAAGGGTTTGTTGGTGTGAGGTCTGATTGTGGCTTATAGGCGTGAGGGCTGTATGGATTTTGTGAACACTATGCGTTGAAGGTGATGAAGGCAGGTTCAAGGGCTGGTGAGGGGCTGGTTACGTGAGGTTACAGAGGGTGCAGGTCGGTGTGAGTCGGTGAGTTGTGGACTAAGTGAGGTTGTTCGTAGCTTCGGTATGTGGTGGCTGTTGAAGGTTTTTTATTGGCGTGAGTGGGGCTATGAAGAATGTGCAAGTTTGATGAGAGTTGCCGAGTGTGGAAAGTAGTTGAGACGTGGGGGCTGATCGTTTGTGGCTGTGAATGTGATATTGAAGCTAATGGCGTGGGGGCTGATGTGTGGGTTTGATGAGATGGGAGATCTTGCGTTAGAGAGGAGGACTTAGGGTTTCTGGTTGCTGTTAATGGCTTTCTTGGTTGTTTGCAATGGTCAAAGAGGGGTGTTTGCTGTTGCTTTGTGCGTGTTACTTTGGAGAGAGGAGAAGAGGAGTAGAAGATTGGAGACGTAGGCTCGGAGGCTGCCGTTCACGTGAAGGGGGCTGCTAACAGTAGGGTTAGGGTTGTTGTTTGTTGAACGTGGATGAGGGCTTTGATTTTTGTGTTCGTTGAAGTCCAAGGGCTGTGAGTTATTAGGGTTTATATGTGGGCAGTGTGTGTTTTGTGAGAGGAGCAACGAGAGACTTAGGGTTGCAAATGTGTTATATTTTATAGTAGTGCAATTAGGGTTTGTGCATGGATTAATTAGGAAATAAATCAATTATATTAGGTGTATTTTAATTTGATTATTTTAGGCAAGAAATATGTGTATTTTAGGTGGATAATATTTAATTTAGGTGAGTGAATTATTTAATTTTGGTATTTGATTTTAATTTAATTTGTTATTTAATTTGATTAATTTAATTGGTTTGTGATTTTTAGATTTAACATTTAATTTAATAATTTGGTTATTTAATTCAATTTAATTTGTGTTTAATTTAATCGGTTTTAATTTATTTAGATTTAATTTAAATTTAATTTGTGACATGTATTTTAAATGTTTTAATTATTTTTGGAGGTGATTTAATGGGCTTGGGCTAAGGTTAAGTTTTAAAACGGAGATTCAACAGCGAACCCGAAGCTAAACAAGTGAACTAAATCCAACAAAACGTCAATTCTTGACGCTTCCCTTCCGACGTCCGTTTCCCGCGACTTCCGCGACTTAAAAGATAGTTGCCTCCAACTGAGACTCATCATCGGGTTTCACATGCAAAAATGCAATGCCTACACAAGTGTTAATTTGATGCCCTTTTCAATTTACAGGAAACTGCAGATTGGAGAAGAAATTCCCACCTCAGTCTCTTTGCAACTTGCTGATAGAACGCTCGCATTTTCGAGAGGAGTAGTTGAAGATGTGCTGGTCAAAGTTGACAAACTCATTCTCCCAATAGATTTCATTATCCTTGACATGGAAGAAGATAAAGATGTACCTATCATCCTCGGAAGACCATTATTGGCTACAGGTCGAACTGTTATTGATGTACAAAAAGGAGAACTAACCATGAAAGTGCAGGACCAAGAAGTTACATTCAATGTTTTCAAAGCCATGAAATTCCCGAGTGATGAAAAGGAAGAGGAATGTTTCAGAATTGATGTTGTAGATAGTATCATCCAGTATACTGATGCACTACCACTTCCCACGGATAAACTTGAGGCTTGCATTACCAACATGACTGACAGCGAGCTAGATGCTGAAATTATGGAATGTATCAACTATCTTGTCAAACCATTTTGCTTCAAATCGACACCACATGTGGAAAGTTTGGAAATATCGAAGAAAGAGAGAATCAAGCCCTCAATTGAAGAACCACCGCAACTGGAGCTAAAGCTACTTCCGAGCCATCTCAGGTATGCATTCTTAGGAAACTCTTCTGAATTACCTGTGATTATTTCTTCTTCGCTAACATTGGAGCATGAAGATAAGTTGCTGAGAGTGTTACGAGAACACAAGAAAGTCATTGGCTGGACTATAGCAGACATTCGAGGCATTAGTCCATCATTTTGCATGCATAAAATTCTGATGAATGACGAGTACAAAGCCACATTGGAGCATCAACAGAGACTAAATCCAATCATGAAGGAGGTCATGAAGAAAGAAATTATCAAATGGTAGGATGCCGGCATCATCTACCCCATCTCTGACAACACGTGGGTGAGTCCTATGCAATGTGTGCCAAAGAAATGAGGAATTACTATAGTCACAAATGAAAAGAATGAGCTGATTCCAACAAGAACGGTGACTGGATGGAGAGTATGCATGGACTACAAGAAACTGAACAAAGCAACAAGGAAATATCATTTTCCGCTGCCATTCATTGACCAGATGCTAGACAGATTAGCGGGACATGAGTTTTATTATTTTCTAGACGGATATTCGGGGTACAATCAAATTGCCATCGCCCTAGAAGATCAAGAGAAGACCACTTTTACATGTCCGTATGGTACTTTTGCTTTCCGCATAATGCCATTTGGACTATGTAATGCACCTGATATATTTCAACGTTGCATGATGGCCATCTTCTCAGATATGCTGGAATAAAGTATGGAGGTTTTCATGGATGATTTTTCTGTGTTTGGAGACTCATTTGTCCACTGTTTGCAAAATCTGGAAAATGTGCTACAAAGATGTGAAGATACCAACCTAGTACTCAACTGGGAGAAATGCCACTTCATGGTGCAGGAAGGCATTGTCCTGGGACATCGGATCTCACAAAAGGGAATTAAGGTAGATAAAGCAAAGATCGAGACAATTGAAAAACTACCTCCACCAACATTTGTTAAATGGATTCGGAGTTTTCTCGGACATGCAGACTTTTACACGAGATTTATCAAATACTTTTCCACGATTGATAAACCTATGTGCAACCTTCTGGAGAAAGATGTGTCTTTCAACTTCACCAAAGAATGCCACGAAGCTTTTGAGATCTTGAAACAGAAGTTGATCTCTGCTCCCATCATAGTAGCACCGGACTGGACTCTTCCATTTGAGGTGATGTGCGATGCTAGTGATTTTACTGTAGGTGTAGTTTTGGGACAACGCAAAGAAAAAATTTTCCATACCATTTACTACGCCAGGAAAAAGTGGTGGTTTACACAGATCATTCAGCAATCAAATATCTAATCACGAAGAAAGATGCAAAACCCAGATTGATCTGATGGGTGCTTCTACTGCAAGAATTTGACGTGGAGATTCTAGACAGGAAATGGACAGAAAATCAAGTGGCATATCATTTATCAAGGCTCAAGAATGGAGAAACAGCTGGCAACGAACTTACAATCAAAGAAACTTTTCCAGATGAACAGCTGTTTGCCATGAAACAACATGATGTCCCTTGGTATGCTGACTATGTAAACTACATAGTATTGGGAAAATGGCCGTTGGAATGAACACATCAGCAACGAAAGAAGTTCTTCAAAGAAGTCAAACATTATGTCTGGGATGAGCCGTACCTATTCAAACGTTGTGCTGATCAATTACTGAGACGTTGTGTTCCACAGGAGGAGGTCAATAGTGTTCTGCAGCATTTTCATTCATCACCATACGACGGACACTTCATGGGGAATAAAACTACAGCCAAAGTCCTACAATCAGGTTTGTTCTGGCCCACTCTTTTTAAAGATGCTTACTTATTATATCAAAGAGAAATGAAGGACCTCTGCAAAACATTCTGGAAGTGGAGATATTTGATGTATGGGGGATTGATTTTATGAGACTCTTTATTCCATCATTCGGAAACATGTACATACTACTTGCAGTAGACTACGTCTCCAAATGGGTTGAAGCAATTGCACTGCCATCAAATGATTCAAAAGTGGTGATAAAATTCTTTAAAAATAATATTTTCAATCGCTTCGGAACACCTCGGGTGATTATCAGTGATGGAGGCACACATTTTTACAACAGATATTTCGATGCACTCATATCCAAATATGGAGTTATTCATAAAGTTGCCACTGCCTACCATCCACAATCAAATGGAAAAGTTGAAGTTTCAAACAGAGATATCAAAAGAATATTGGAGAAAACCATTGGATCAACAATGAGGGACTGGTCTACAAAACTAGATGACGCATTATGGGCCTACCAGACAGCTTATGAAACACCCATTGATATGTCCCTATATTGAATGGTGTTTGGGAAAGCGTGACATCTGCCAGTGGAGCTTGAACACAAAGTGTACTGGACACTAAAGAAGTTAAATCTTGATCCACAAGCAGTAGGAGAGAAATGACTCTACCAACTCAACAAATTGGAGGAATTTCGCCTACATGCTTATGAGAATGCCAGATTATACAAAGAAAATACCAAGAAATGGCATGATCGAAAAATAGTGCGCAGACAACTGGAACCAAGGCAGCGGGTGTTTTTATACAATTCAAGGTTGAAACTTTTCCCTGGAAAGTTGAAATCAAGGTGGTCAAGTCTATTTGTAAATACTCAGGTTTTACCATATGGAGTTGTTGAGTTACTTGATCCCAACACCAACGAAACATTCAAAGTTAACAGTCAGCGTGTCAAGCACTACTGAGGAGAATCATTTGAGCGACAAAAAGAAAGTGTCACACTTTCAGATCCAGCCTAAACGTTCGAGCAGTCATGTCTAGCTGACGACGTTAAACTTAGCGCTAGCTGGGAGACAACCCATGCAATTTATGTATATATTAAGATTTGGTGTGTTTAATTTTTGCAGGTAAAATCATTTCAGGATGGAAGACGTTCTCGCAAATCTTCACAAGCAATTTCCTTCTCTCCCTCAAAACTCTCTGATGAAAGTCTGCAAAGCTCGCTTGGAACGAATGAGACTGTTGATGATCAAAGGTAATCCTAATGACATTCGTTGGATTATTGAAGCACGAGTCTGATTGGTAGGTGAGCCCTCTGACTCTTTTGTTTCGTATCTGTCTGGTTTAGGAAGAAGCACCTATGCTAAAAATAGAAGAGCTAAAAAAATGGGTGTTTGCTATAAATGTGCACGCATGACATGTAATACTCGTTGTCGTTCTTTAGGAATGGTGTCTGATAACCATGAAGATAAAATTAAATTCATTAGGGATGGCTTGAGTAATGAGTCTTTGAATGACATATCTAAGACTCTTGAGACGCATTCCAGTGGATATGTGCATCACGCAATTCACATGTTATATACACAATTTCGGAAAGAAAGACAATAATTAAGTCTCGGGAATATACTTGTAATTGGGTTAAAATGTTTATGTTAGACATAGATATAAATTAGAGTTTGGAACTCTAGATAATAGCTTAGAGTTAAGACTATCATTCTAGAATCATCTGACCACATTTGGGTGACCTAAAATTGTTCATGAGTCAATTCATTGTGAGATTCTAATTTGGTTTGTATTTTGGATTCAAACTTTACGCAAGTGCGTATTTAGAATAAATTTATGTTTTTATAAAAATATTTGATATTTGAAAAACTTGATTTGTTTTCTATAACATGTGTTGATGTTGGTTTTGATATTGATATTAAAAATTAATTTTCGGTGGTTTTGAAGTATTTAGGGAAGACCAGAAGAAATTAGAGTAATGACCATAATTCCAGAGAGCTGAAGGAAATAAAATAAACAAAAAAAAATTGTAAGTGTGATGGCCGCTACAATGACGCGCGCACTGTAGCGCGTACAGTGCTTGCGCCCACTGTAGTGCACTCGGCGCTCGCGCTGAATTTTGTTTCTTCTCGGTTTGAGTTTCCGGACTCCGATTCAGACCTGGTTTTTCCCTATACACTCGTAATGGAATATTCTATTTCATTAAATATTTTAAAATTACACACATGCTTGATATACACGGATTAGACTCATTTCCGCTGCGCGGGGCACCGATCCAACCTTAGGGGTTCCACATCCGTCCCAACAATCCGAATTATATATACCTGTTTGCCCAACTTGGGGTTAATATTGTAAATCACATATTATTATAAATTATGTATAAATTAGTTTTGTACAAACTAATATGGAAAACATCTCCTTAGGTCGATATTGATTCTCTTCTCGTTGTTCTCACTTTGGAGTGGTTCATGTCATATTTTTATTCAATCACTCATGTGATTAGAAATGTCAATCAGTCGATTTTCGATCGATATTTTCCATCCAAGTCCTTTCTAAAATCCCTTCTCAATTTTTTAATCAAAATGTTAAATTTTCCTGAATTCTTAAATTAAATAATCTTTTTAATAAAAAAAAAAAAAAAGAATTGGTAGATCAAACACGGTCTTATTTGGGTGTTGGAGTTTTTGGTATTTAATTTGCATCCTATTGAAGTGATAAGAAAGAATGTTGAGACTTTTTCCTCTGTATTCCATTATAAATCCTTCACACATTCTAAAACATGTATTGGCTGAAATAATCCGAACCAAAGTAACAATGAAAACCAATCCAACCAATAAATCAAAAGCCCAAGTGTAAAGTTTCGCTTAAGAAAAAACACTAAAATAAATAAAATAACCAAATAATCAAAACCAAACTAACCAAGATCGGTTACATGAATTTTTTGATGCCATTATGCTACATTGACGATCATTGTTTCATCTAATTTCATAAAACTTAGGTCTGTCCATTTTAACATAATAACCATAAAAGTCATTAAAAAAAAACCACAAATAAAGCGATCCATCGATAGCTTCGCTCGAGAAACCTCTAACTGCCAAATAAAAGTAATTCAAGACGGGGAAATGGAACATACCTAACTGGTCTTACTTTTACTGAAATTTTGCAAAAGAAAAGCAATTATTCCAAGTTGCCAAATAAATACCAGAAGATTTATACCTACAGAACTCACACCAAACTGGTCTTATTCTACACAACTTAATGCAAAATTTATGTTCTGATGGGGGAAATCAGATATGGAGGTTTCTCCAATTTAAATTCATGTCAATATCACAAGAGAGGAAATAGAACTTCAAAACTGAAAAATATAATCCACCAAACTTGTAATTCATTTTCAAGTATGGAGGTTCTCATTTCTTCTCAGAGTTCTGTGATTCCTGAGGCCTGCTGCAATCAGTGCAAGCTGAAGGTGAGAAAGGATCCAATAGGCTTACTCGTAAAGTTTGCTGTTGCCCTTCGTTTTCAGGTACATGAAGAAGAGCATCCATTATGAGTATTTCCCAGTCCCTTGGCCGCCAAAAAGAAAACCAGCTGTCGTCTGTTAAAATAAATAAATAAAATCATTCATTTACTAGCAAGGAGAAAAATAATTTATTATTATCATTCACAGCTGACACATGATCCCTGAATTTTGTATCTAAGAGAAATCAGTCAAGATACAGTGTAATCACTCTCCCCCTTAAAACAAAATGAAGAATTTAAATCATTAACAAGATACTAATAGAAATTGCATTGTTGTACTTCTCTTGTTTTTCACTCTAAGAAAAATAAATTATGGCACAGATAGATGAGGCAAATAATCATGCATCAAATCTGAGAGCACGGCAACAAGAATCAAGCATCAGGACTATAGAAGGTGGGTAATTAAAAAAATATGAACACAAACCTCCGTTACGAACTGCCTTCAACTGGACGACTCCGTTGCCTTGTGGCCCAGACACGGGGAATGTGCAAGACACAGAATGTCTCTGGTGAGTTACTGCAAGAGACGCATTGTACCATGGACCCTTCTTTATTGGTTCTCCAATAGAACCAATAATTGCCTGATTCTTACTCGCTTTCTCCATGGCTTTGCTGAGAAGTTTTTGGGAAAACATTAAATAATGGTAAGCTTTCACATTTCCAGAGTAAATAATAAATAATCTTTTCGTTTTCAAATAGTACTACTCTTCAATAAGAAGGTTTAGAAAAATAATCACAAAAAACCAAGAAGCCCAAAATTAGGTTTTTGGTATGATGCCCATAAAATGGTATTGCATTGGATGAATTCAGAGAACAAAAAAGAAGATAATCATTTCTTATAATCTCATTCCCTCCGAGGCCAACATTTTGGTGTATATGCCCACATGAGTTGGATGATAAAACTCATATCCGCCGATGCAATATTGAAAATGGCAAAATAATTATTATCTTTAAAAATAACTAACATTTACTATTATATTATTTGTTAAAATTTATTATTAATAATAATTATTTGTTATAGAAATTAGATATGATGAAGACTTTTTTATAACACTTCTGATGATGACACTTTGGAGGATGTCACTTCAGACCTATATTTCATGCTATTAAACACAAATGATAGCCTATTTAGAGATTGATGGTCATTTTGTTTTATGAACCTGTTTGTTTTGTTTCATTTTGTTCAGTTTGGATGGATGCTTCTATCTTTTGGTTGGTATGGATGTGTCGTGGATGATTTTATTTTGATGATTTTATTTCCATGTTTGGTTCGAGGCTGTTGCTTTGACTACCACGAGGCCCACTTCTAGGGGCAGACAAAAAAAACTGAAACAAAAAAACCGAATAGAACCGAAAAAATTGAACCGAACCGATTATTTTTTATTTTAAAAATAATTGCTTATTTTTTAACTAAAAAACCGAACTGAACCGAACTAATTGAAAATCTTGATTTTATTATTATTTTTTAAGTCTAATCAATTTTTTTGTTATTTTATATTTTATATTTGTTGCATTAATTGTTTGGTGTTTAGTTATGATTAATTTCATAAAATGCTTTTATTTTTTATTTTGGTTATGCTTCTTTTTTATTTTCCTATATTTTAAATTATTTAAATGATGAATGTATCTCAGAAATGTTTATATTAGTATAGTTGTGATGATTATAAGATTTACAGTATATAAAATTAGAATAAATGTTAGATTCAATGAATGTTATTAATTTTGAATTTTTATTATTATTGTTTAACAATTGGAAAATGCCAAATTTAACCAAACTGAACCACCAATTATAAATAATTATAATTTTTTAAAAGAAAAAACCGAATGGTTACTTTTTAAAAAAAATCAAATAATTATAATTATAATTTTTTTTTTGTAATTATACCAAATAGTGCCCACTCCTACCCACCTCGCCTCAAGCGGGTCTGTCTTACACCGCATACCGAGTTTTTGAATCTTGATCCTCACCACCAAGCAAGGTTTTAAAAATCGAACCGAGGCGACGCCTTGAGGCCCAGCATCACTGGCGACTTGTGGCAGCCACCTCACATAGATTTTGATTACGCATTATCAACGTGGGGTGCTACGCCTCACACCAGCTCAAATCGGAGCATTGCGAGGAGGATCGTCTCGAACGCCCTCAAGCTCACTGCCAGCGCCTCCCGTCTAAAAGGCTCAGCTCCTCTTTAAAAATAATTGAATTTTGAAAAAGTGACATGAACAATTGCATATATCAAATCATTACATGTACTACGAAGTTCAAAAGTAAAATGAGAAAGATCAGTAGTAATAATTATTTTATGAATTACAAATTTTGATAACTTTGGATCTTTATTTTTTTTTTTTTAGGTTACGATTTTTTTCATGTGATAAGATTGTTAATTTTATTTATTTTTTTGAAATTTATAGGATAGATTTATTAGATACCATTTATATGAATTATTCCAATTGTAATTAATATAAAGCTAAAAAAATACAGGGTAGGTCGTGCGCTTCAATTCGATCAATCGTGCGCCTAGACCCTAGGAAGACCTTGGTGCCTCGGTGCCTCTTACGCCTTTAACAATTATATCCGCAACAAACAACGTTATTTTAAAAAATTAAAAAAAAAAAAAATTATAGCAATAAAAAGAAAACATAGAAAGCAAGAAGGGCAAGAACCAAAAAAATGCTAAAAAAAGTTAAAAAGTGGGACACCTGTTAATAATAATAACGCGATTATAGGAACAAGACTTTGCTGTAGTTTTGCGTTTTGGTACTGTTTTGTGTGTGACGTGGTGAGTTGGCATTGGGTGAATGGGACGGTTAGTAGTATTGTTCTTCAATGTCATACTCCTGTTTCTTTTATTTTCTGTTATGTTTTTTTTTTAAAAAATTTTTGTTGTTCTATTCAGTGTTCCAAAATGCGCTAAGCGCTAGTCGGGCAACGACCCAGTGCCTAGGCTAAACGGTTAATCAGAAATTGAGAATATATAATTAGGTTTAAAATTTAGTATGATTTGGAGAAACTAATCATAGAAAAATATTGTTTCAGTAATGGGTAATCTTTATAAATGGTCAATTCGATGATAAACTAACAAAAAATGAAAAAAATTATAGTTATTTGAAATTAGGGTTTATGATCTAAATTGCGATTTTTTTCAAATTGATGAGTTAAAAAGTTAATTTTGTAAAATTAAGGTTAAGGTTAGGATTGTGATGTGAAATTCGGCCGAAAAAGAACCATTAATTTTGAATTTTGCATCGGTCAACGGCCGAATTTGACAGTGAAAGTTTGCCAGAATGGGTAGTAAATGCCGCCCATTCCGACGAGCTGCCTGGCCCCAACGATTTGGGGCCAGGCTGCCGACCGCGTTTTAGAACACTGGTTTTGTTTTTAATGTTAATTTGTTCAGTTTCAGCTTCCAATTGGATTCCTTTAAATGCAATTATCATGTGAGCTGATTCTCATTTACTGAATTAATTTGTGTTATAATCTTGTAATTTTTTTATTTGGGGTTTATTTTTGGATTTAATTTAAGTCTAGAGATTATGGGTGTTCATAGGGTCGGGTCAACCTGCGACCCGACCCGACCCGCAATAACCCGACCCGACCCGGTCGGGTTTATAAAATTAAAATTTTAATTCCGGGTCTGACCCGACCCGACCCGATGTGAATGATATTATAATAATAGTATATATATTTTTAATGATACACTTTGACAACAAAAATTTGTAGCTAAATTGGCATTGTGCGCTCTATCTGCCCTTGGTTGCAGGTTCGAATCCCTCTGCCAGCATATTTGGCAACTTTTTTATTTAAAAAAAATAGGAAAAAATTGACAGTGGTGAGATTTGAACCTGCCACATAGTTCCAACTAATGGATAAGCTTGCCATTTCGGCTACACCTTTATTCATAATATGTTTGTATCAATAAAATTATATATATTATTTTTACTTAATATTGTGTTGACCCGACCCGACCCTCACTTTTTTGACCCGATCCGTTGTGACCCGACCCGCGCGGGTTACCTTCTGAAATTTCGGGTTTCGGGTCAGAAAACCCGAATGACCCGACCCGATCGGGTCAAAAAAAATGTGAAAAACCCGACCCGACCCGACCCAACCCGTGAACACCCCTACTAGAGATGTATTTGATCTTGTGAATCTTATCATTCACCAATGTTTAGTTATTATTAATTTTTTTTAATTATTAATGCTTTTATTTTATATTTTTAATTTTTTCTGTGTTTGGATTGAAGCTACTGCCTCGCCTCAATCAAGGGATCGCCTCGCACTACATACTGAGTTTTCGAACCTTGCCAACAAGATGAGCCGATAATCAAACATTTGAGAGCTTCAAACTCTTAATTGCTCTGTACACATGATAAAAGACCTCTGCAACATCTAAACTTTCGATTCACCATGTCTGTAGGTGACTGAAAACAGAATGTACTGAAAGCTGAAGATGACAGCATCAGAAATTTCAGATGTGACATGATCATTAAAGAAACATCTTGTTCTAGTATCTACGCAACTCGAGTTACATGTAGCATAACTAGCATGAGGTCTAGTCCATTTAACAAACTAAAACTGACTAATAATTTTCATTTTTTCATCTGGAACAAGACAACAGGCATTACCCTGTTTCTATCCCCTTGACTCCCAGGCCCAGCATTACACATGTGATCCACCATTCAGTTTTCAACAAGAAGGCTACCTTGGGGAAAATCTAGGCAAAAGAAAAGAAAATAACCTCTAAATAAGGTTCCTCAAATTTCTCTAAGCACCTTGGCGGTAGTTTTTCAAGGATAAGGACCCATCCAGTCTAGTAAGCAGGTGTCACTTAACAAGTAAAAAGGATTACTACTAATATGAATAAGATAAAAATAAGTTTCTACAAAGATAAATCATAAATCAGAGAAAACCGTATGAAAACCAATGGACAAAAAAAATCCAACCAAGGTGAATTATTTTCCAATTAAGGTAGTGTATTATCTTCCAATTAAGGGTTTAGTTAGATATAAAGTCCTGAACCTAATAAAAACACTCTCTGGACGAACTAATAAGAAGCAAAACAGTCCTTAATGCAGCAAATGCAACCAGCAACCCCATTAGATTCTCCAGTTGATCAAACAAAGCCTACAAGTTTCTGTAACTCTGCGCAGCTATATCAGGTTAAGATAAACACACCTGCTACAGCCATGATAAATAGCAAGGTCATCAAGAGCACTTAGCGCTACACCACCCGTAACAGTAATCAAGACAAAGGACACTGCTTTACGACCAAATGATTTGCTTGTTTCTTCATCCACTGAGTTCGTAGCACTGCACAAATGAATATATTAGTCAAACACCATTAAAATCAACTACACAATTAAAAACAAACTAATGGGTGATTGAAATAGAGATCACTTGAATTAAGAGACCGAATAAGTGAAATTATCAAAACAAACAAAATCTACATTGCAAATACTGGTCCTCTGCAGTTCCCATTTCACATCACTTTCAAAATTAGCTTTGAGTCCTTGACATTTCCCTTTTTGGTATATGAAAAAATAAAACCCTTTTACTCAACTGAGCCTAATACACAAAATGAGCAGCTATATTTTTTACCCAAACCAGATCAACATATAACATGAAACTGACATCAAAATACACATATAATATAAAGAAAATGAAGAACCCATATTATTATACTATCAAAAGAAACTAATATACCGTTTGATATAGAGTTTGATGAGCTTATAAACTAATCTCAATAAATACAGTGCCTAATAATCTGATCCCCAAGAATTAAATATAAGTACAAAAAAAAAATGAAAAAAAATAAATTAAATTGGTGACAGAACAACGAAATCGAATTGTACCTGGAAGGCTTCGAAGTTTTAGAGTTCTTAAAGAAAGAACTCAACCTTCTCGCTAACATTTCCTTTCTCTTTTTTCTCGTACTCTTGTAACCGCCGCACCGGCAGCACGGTTTCAAGTTCTGGAGTTTAAACTTCAAAACTCGTGCACTGGTCTTGTTTTGGGTCAACGGGGAGAGCAACTAATAATATAGCCCCAAAATCGAGGCCCAAAGTAAAGCCCATAAGGCTTGTTTAGCCTTTTTTTTTTTTTTTTTTTATTGACTTGGTTTTTTTAAGAAAATTCAATACCTCCCCAAAATTAAGCCATAAACTTTGGAAACACTTATATTTAACAATCTAAATGAGTCCTTGGAGGCTGGATTTTATATCAACATATCAAGTGGCTACATAGAGATGTTAATAAGGGTTAGGCTGTATCGGTTTTTTTTTTTTTTTTTAATTACAAATTTTGAGTCATTTGATCTATAGATGTCCAACAGGTCAGACCGATACTAGAAGTGATTCCATGCAGGCTCATGTACTATACAGACCGATCCCTTGTTTCGCGACTTGCACAAGATAGACTCGTCCCGTGCCCATGTGCACTATTCCATGAGTCATGCTTTGTAGGCCAACCCTAGGGGTGAGTATGGATGGAAAATTACAGATTCGAATCCGGATCCGTATAGATCCGAATCAGTATTAAATTTTATACATCTAGATTCGCATATTTTTATACAGATCTGGATATGAATTTTAACCTCGCGGATCCCCGAATATCAGGATCCGTAAAAAAAAAAAACAGATTTTTATTTTTATTTTTAAATTATTATTTAAAATTAAATAATATTCATAACTAAAAATAGCAATTTAACATCTAAAACAACATTTATAATTCAAAATCTATATAAAATCATATAGATCTAAGTATAAAATTATAATAAAATCATATATAAATATTAATATTTTATTCTTTTTTTTTTTAATTTTGTATCTGGATCCGGATATCTGGATTCGCTTGAAACCTGATATGGATCTGGATCCGTACGGACACTTAAAATTCAAATCCGGATCTGGATTTTTCCAGATCCCGATCCATGCAGATACGGGCCGGATTCGAATAAATTTGACATCTCTACCCGGAAACTCAATGAACTGGACCGATTTTTCGGGTCCGGAACTAAAACTGATTCCTTTAGGATCAGTTCCGGTTCGAAAATATTAGGAACTGATTTTTTCAATCCGGTTCTGGTTTTAGTGTGGTGGAAACTGGAATCGAATTTTGGAACCGGTTTCTAAATTATAAAATCAAAAGAAAAACTGTCTGCGTTTTCCTGGTTGGAGATTCCGTATGGTTTTTATGATTGTAAGTGCTCAAGCACAAAGGTAAAGTTCCGATTTTGTTTATCTTTTTTCTTTAATTGATTCTAAATTTTAAATGCCTCGCAATCACCGCCTTTGTCGTTCATTTTTGTTTATAGTTTAGTACAAGTTTGTCCTTGTAAATATGTCTGCTCCAAGATTTGTTTTAAATCTGGGTTATGATTTATGATTGTGTTTTGATTTTGTTGCTTATAAGATATAATCCTCCAAGTACTACATTTTTTCTCTGTTGGATATTGTTGACGGTGGATTTTGGTCTCAGGGTAATATTGGAATATCACTCCCGAGGAAATCCTCCTCCAACTGTGAATTTGTTTGGTTATGGGGGACCAAAGGCAAATTTAGCGAAAAACAAGAAAATACGCCAATCAGACAAGGTGGTTTAACGTGGTTCGGTGGATTTTGGGATCCGACCTACGTCCACGGGCAAGAACAGGATGATGCTTTTTATTACTCAAATACACTCCTCGAGTCTCTTCCTTGCTTTTACAAATCAGAGCTCTATGACTCTAATCTCTCACTCTTGTGATGATTTTTTAGATGTCCTTTTACACATGCTCTACCCTTCTATTTATAATAATACAGAAATCAGATTCCTATTTGTATAAGAAATCCTATTTGAACCCAATCTTCTCTTCTTGTAGGGTTTCCTGATCCGGTATTGCCTTCTCCTTCAGTATTCCCTTTTGGATTCTGACTCTTTCTCCTTGCGAAAGTAGGATATCTTCCTTATCTTATCCATAAGAATGGGGTGCTGTTGTCTTGAACACGGTCCGTCGTCTGGTCGGTCTTTAATGAGGTCGGCCATGACAATCTTTTATGCTGAGAACGTTCCTGCCGATATCTATAGTGCTCGGTTATTTGAACCAAAGTGGTCGGTCTTCACATGAACTGGTCGGGTCGGCCTCATGATCTCAACCAGACAGCGAACTTACCCTTTTGTCCTTGTCGTGCTGTCTTAAATGCTGTAGCGCCTGAAAACACCATCAACATCTGTCCCCTAGTTCTCGGTTCCAACGAGTATGTGAGTTGGTGCCGGGAACTATATGAAGAGGGTGTGCTGATTGTCTTTGCTGGTAGTCGTCCCAGGATGCAAAAAAGGAATTTTTCTTGCTGTTCCAATCATCTTTCCTTGAGACGCACAACCGTCGTGTCTTCTTAAATGCCTGTCAAATCAACTTTAGGGTTTCTTCTAATGTTCGACACTTGTCAAGCATCTGCCGGGTTCCCGCCAAAAGAGGGGACGAATCGACCGCACAGAGGCGTTTCCACAGTGGGCTGATCTCAACCGTCTGTTTGGACTTGGGAGGCCCCTTTTGTAGCCGACACTTGGCGCTCATCCGGGCTCTTTCTTCAGATCCAATGGTCACGAGCGTCCTGGTCACGACTATAAGAAGGGGAGGTTTCTACTGTTCCATCTTTTTCGGTAATTTCTCCTTCCTCTCTGCAAGTATCTCGGTTGATTTGTTCATATCCGCATCTCGGATTTCAACTGTGGTCTTTTTCTACTTCTGTGTTGCGAACATAAGGAACGGGCATCACCGCGCTGCATAACCTTCTGCTTTTGAGAAGAACAAGTAAGTCTTCTGAGCGACCTCTCCTCTTTTTCTTTATGCAGTGTTTCTGTTTGTTTATTTTGCTTAGGGAGAGACTTGTGGTTTTTTTGCTGGGTCTTGCTTTATGGCACTTTTTAGAGACTCTCTATTTAGTTTAGCACGGACACCGTGGGTAGCTCCTCATAGACTGATTCTCCTCCCTTCGCTGTTTTTCTGGGTGTCAGGGATGTCTGACAATAGTTCTCCCTCCGAAAGGCCTGCCAAGATTTCAACTCCCCCTGCTGAAGAGCTCTCCTCGGGCTCAGGGGCACCTAGTGTAGAAGACCTTGACACTACCCCTACTGCTTCCGAGATTGAAAATGATTCCTACCACCAGAGAGTTCCTCGGAAGGACCCAGAGCCTGGTGAACTTGGGTCGTCGGCTCTGGATATGAACCGTCATTCTAAAATAACCGAGGACGATCTCGCCCTTCTTCGGCAGTGGTATAACATACCTATAGATATTGCCCTTGAAGTTCCTGGTCTTATGGATCGTGCTAGCCAACCTGACGAGGGCTCGGTGGCGCTTCTTCCCGTTTTCTTTAAGTGTGGGCTGCGGCTGCCGATTCAACCTTATTTCGCTTGGATGTTGGCTGAGATGGAAATCGCCCCTTGTCAGCTGAGTCTGAATAGTTGGAGGATTTTGGCCGGGCTGTACGCAGCTTGGCATCGGGCAGGGCTCGGGGAGCCTTCTTTTGAAGAGGTGAAGAGGGTGTATCGTCTGAAGGCCAACCCAAAAGCTCATCATGGTTGGTATTATCTTTCTGCTTATAACAGCTCTGCGAACATCGTCCAGAAGCTCCCTGATTCAAATAAGAACTTCAAGGATCTTTGGTTTTGGGCTACCGGGGATTGGGACGGTCCCTGTTTTCAGATGAAGGGGAGACCTTGGTGCCGGATATTTTCAGGGTTAGAGGTTAGGAGTCTAATGTCCATTTTTCTTTCTCTGTTCCTGTTCTTTAGTCTCTTTAGGTTTCTAACTTTTCTGGTTCCTCCCAGCTTGTTGGCGAGATGCTCCCAAGGTTTCTCGTCAGGTTCGGAGGCGGGTGTCTTGGGCTCGTCAATATGCTGCCCACTGGAGGGAGCTGGTAAATGATGCGGCTTTTGTTGAGTCTGGCCTTATTCGGGCTGTCCCCACGGATGTCTCGGGTCGGATAGGTAGATGTCTTGCTGTTTGTTCTGTCTTCCTTGTTTGTTTCATCATGTTTTGATATCTTTGTTATATGCTCGGTCTCTGATCTCCTTCTCTCTTTTCGCCTTTTTTGTAGGCATGTCGAAGAGGCCTAAGTTTCTTGATAAGTTGGCCGGTACCATGAAGAAAGCCGGCCGTGCTGATGTTGGAACTTCCCGGGCACAGCCTGTCACTGCTGGGGCTGAGCGGGCGTCTCAAGGAGATGTCCAGCCCGCTTCTCGGAGTCTCTCTTCCCCTGGTGCACAATCATCGGGGTCCGCTCGTCTTACCAGTCCGCCAAAGCCTCTTAGGAAGAGGAGGCGTCAATTTGGGGCCGAGGAGACCGAGCTGGTCCAAGAGGAGGAGGGAGAGGAAGCTGCTCCGGTTAAGAGGAAGGATGTCCGTAGGGGGAGGAAGTCTTCTGAAGGCTCCTCTAAAAAACGGAAGGGCCCTGTGGTCCTCGGGGTGGACGACTTGGGGGAAAACATCCGGGAGGCCACTTCCCATTTAGTGCCGGCCTTCAATGAATTGGCCGAGGTGATTCCTCCTGAGGAGGTCTCGAGGTATGAGGATGTATCTCCTGAAGGTGTTGTGACTGAGATGAGTTCTCAGATGGCGAAGGTATTTTCACTTCCCTTCTCGGTTTTTGAGTCTTGGTTCTTTTTATTTTATGTATTGACTTCTTTCTCTTTTTTTGTGTGCAGGCCAACTACCTTATGGCCAAGAATAAGGATCTTCTTCTGTCTTTGTTGTCCGAGGGTGGTCAGGCCCAGAGGCTTCAAAATCGTCTCTCCGAGGTGGAGGCAAAGCTGGCTGACCGGGATGGGACGATAGAGAACCTTCAGTTGGCTGCCGTTGAGAACTTCAAAACCAACAAGGCTCTTAAGGCCGCGGCTGCGCTGGAGCGAAAACTTGCTGACACCGCTCGGGAGGATTTGAAGACCGCCCAGTCTGAGATTGGCGTCCTGAAGGGGAGGGTAGCAAGTGCCGAGGCCAAGTTGAAGAACAAAGACGAGGAGGTTGCACGGGCCCGAGATAGTCTTGAGAAGAAGAAGACCGAGCTTGAGGAGAGGGAGTTTGATCTTGAGGAGAGAGAGATCGAGCTTGAGAAGAGGGAGAGTGAGCTTGAGGCCGAGAATGAGGCTATCCGCCTGGAGGGGGTTGGCGACTGTGCTGAGCTGATTCCGATGGTGCTGCCGAGTCTGAACATGGACCCCATCCGTGCGGCCATCAGTTATTGCAAGGGGGATATTTCCGAGGAGGAATTCCAGAAGTGGCTCCCTCCACCTTCCGGGGAGGTTATGAGTCCTGATCCGATTTCGGTCATCCCGGCTTCTGGAGTTTCCCAAGAAGGACGATCTGATGTTCCAGCCCCCAGCGAGGACTGCCTTGAGATCCCTCCTCCCGCCCATGAAGTAGAGGTCTGTCGTGCAGCCGAGGATGAAGCAGCTGTTCCTCCTCCCGATGCCGAGCCGCTTCTTCCGCCACCTGAACCATCAGAGGAAGAAATTACTGCCTCTGTGCGGGCTGAATGAAAAAGGGGTAACCCTACCGGGGCCCTATGTACACTTTAACTTTTGTGTAACAACATTATAATTTTATATACATATGTATATTTGTGTCTTTATTTATTTCTCCTCCTTTTTTCTTTAGGGGTTTCTCCTGTTTCCAGATATCTCATGATCGGCTGCATCCATGAATCTTTGCCTTCTTCTTCTAGTATATCCACCTCTGTCTCTCCTATGCTTCTTTCTCGGAGGTATATAAGAGGGATTGCCCTGGGGTTTTCTGTCCTCATTGAAGAGGCGAGTCGGGCTAGGGAATCTGCTTCGCAGTTGTCTTCTCGTCCGACCTGCTCGAAGAGTACGTTTCCCACTTTCTCCGCCCATTTTTTCACTTCGGCCAGGTAAGCTACCATGGCTGGTTCTCTGGCTTGAAAGTCCCCTTTCAGCTGTGTATTGCTAGCTGAGAATCACTCCTGATCACCACGTTGTGGACCCCTACTACCGTACATAGCCTTAGTCCGGCCAGTATTGTCTCGTACTCTGCTTCATTGTTTGTAGTTTTGAAGGCGAATTTGAGGGCGAGCAGTATCTCTTCTCCTTTTTCACTTTTTAGTGCTACCCCCGCTCCGTAGCCGTGTGAACTTGTGGATCCGTCCACAGACATTTCCCACCTGTCTTCTTCCACGGCCAGGACCTGTGGTTCCGTGAGCTCTGCTATGAAGTCTGCTAAGGCCTGCCCTTTTATTGCTGTTCTCGGGAGGTAGGAGATGTCGTGCTCGCTTATCTCTATCGACCACTTCATTAGTCTCCCTGAGGCCTCTGGTTTTTGCAGGATTTGTCTTAGGGGATAATCCGTGTACACCTTGATAGGATGGGCCTGAAAGTAGGGTCGTAACTTTCGTGCCGCAGTGACCAGGGATAGGGCAATGAGTTCGTGCGTGGGGTATCGAGTTCTGCGTCCAGTAGGGCTTTACTGACGTAGTAAACCGGTTTTCTGGACATGGTCGGTCTCTTGTACCAGTGCCGAGCTTACTGCGTGCTTTGAGACGGCCAGGTATAGATACAGTGTCTCCCCTGGGAGGGGTTTGGCTAGAGAGGGGGTTGTGCCAGGTATTGTTTTAGGTGCTGGAAGGCCTCTTCACACTCAGGCGTCCAGTCGACCCCTTTTTAGCTTTTTTGATGACTTTGAAGAAAGGATGGCACTTGTCGGTTGCTCGTGAGATGAATCGGTTGAGTGCGGCGATTCTTCCTGTGAGGCTTTGTACTTCCTTAACTGTCCGGGGTGATTTCAGGTCTAGCACGGCTTGTATCTTTTGCGGGTTTGCTTCAATACCCGTGAGCTCACCATGTAGCCCAGAAATTTTCCTGAGGCTACCCCGAATGCACACTTCTCTGGATTGAGCTTTAAACTGTGTTTCCTCAAGAGTTCGAAAGTTTTCTTCAGGTCGGCCACATGGTCTCTTGGTTCTCCGGACATTGTTATCATGTCGTCGACATATACCAGCATGGTTGTGCCGATGAGCGGTTTGAAGATTCTGTTCACCAGTCTCTGGAAAGTCGCCCCTGCATTCTTTAATCCGAAGGCATCACTTTATAGCAGTACAGCCCTTGGTCAGTGATAAAGGTGGTCTTCTCCTCGTCCGCAGGGTGCATCTTGACTTGATTGTACCCCGAGAAAGCGTCCATGAAGCTTAGCAGCCCTTGGCAGGCTGTTGTGTCTACCAGTTGGTCTATATTTGGGAGGGGAAAGCTGTCTTTTGGACATGCTTTGTTGAGGTCGGTGAAATCTACGCACATTCTCCACTTTCCGTTAGATTTTTTCACCAATACTACGTTGGACACCCATTCTGGGTATTTTACTTCCCGAATGAAACCGGCTTTCAGCAATTTTTCCACCTCGGTTGCTATTGCTCCGCACCGCTCCTGGTTGAATATTCTCCTCTTCTGTTTTACTGGTTTGTGTAACGGGTTCACTGCTAAGCGATGGCTTACGAATTTTGGGTCGATTCCGGGCATGTCATCGTGTCCTCATGCAAAAACGTCGGGGTACCCTTGTAGACATTCCAACAAGTCTTTTCTTAGGGCCCTCGTCTAGACTTCCCCCTATTTTTATGCTTTTCTTTGGCCCGAATAGCTTTACTTCTTCTAATTCTTCGGCTGCTCCGAGCCGTGCAGCTTTATCGGGCCGAGGAGCAGGGTCTTTCCTCGTGTTCTCGTCGTCCTCGTCTCTCTGTCTCTTTTTGGTGCCTCTTTCCACGCAGAGGGTCTCTCGCGAGTAAGTGGCAAAACAACTGCGGGCTATCTTCTGGCTTCCGCATATGATCCCGATCCCTTCCCGTGTGGGGAACTTCAATTTTAAGTAATAACAGGACATTGCGGCCTTGGTTTTCATCATGAAGGGGCGGCCGACAATGACTTGATAACTGTTCATGCAGTCTACTACAATGAAGTTTATCATGATTGTTCGGGTTTTGGGGGCGGCTCCGATTGTCATTGCTAGTTGAATTCTTCCCAGCGGGACGACCGTTGATCCCCCGAAACCGTACATGGGGGTGATGTCTTTGGTTAGAGCTGTGCATTCTACCCCCAGGCCCTCCAAAGTTTCTTTGGAAATTATTTCTACTGCGCTCCCGGGGTCCACCAAGATTCTGTCCACTTCTGTGCCGCCGATTGTTGCTTTGATTATTAGTGCGTCGTCATGGGGGAAACTTACCCCCTGGGTGTCTTCATCAGTGAACATAATGGGTGTCGACCGATTTCCTCGGGGGTTTGGGATTTTTTCTGTTTTCAGCACCTCTGTCCCCCGTGCTCGGCTGTAATTCTTCCTCGACCGGTTAGAGTCCCCGGCCAGCGTTGCCCCTCCTGCGATGATGTTCACCTCTCGATTCCTTGCCCTTTGTCTGGCGGCCATGATCTTGTGGTCGATGTAATTGTTCAGGTACCCGTTCCGGGCCAGGTCCTCCATTTTTTCCCGCAGGTCCTTGCATTCATCGGTTGTGTGCCCTTTTAGATTGTGGTGCAGGCAGTAGTATCTTTTGTTTTTTCTGTCTGGGGGAAATCTCCTGAGGTCGGGCTCTATTAAGAGGCCTTTCTCCCGTATCTCCATGATGATTTCCCCTGGCCGCTTGCTTAGGGGAATATACGCTTCCTCTCGGACCACATGGTTTACTTGAGTTGCGGGCCTTTTGCTTTGATCCTTTTGTGCCATTGGTTTGAACTCTCTGGGTCTTGGATTGAACTTCCGGAATTCTCTCTCTCGGTCGCCGATGGTCTTCTCTCCTGGTTACCCTTTCTCTGGCGGTTGTCCCTATCCGGGATACTTTCTCCTCGCTTTCTAGTAGGACGTACTTCCTGGCCACCTCCAGTGCAGTAGCGTAGTCTGGTGTCTCGTGGATCCTCAGGTGGGTCCACAGTTTCCCGACCCTTAGGGCCCCTTTCAGACTTTCCAGGGCTTCCTGGGATTCGTACCCTCCGACCTCTAGTACAGTGTTGTGATACCTTTCAATGAAGCTTTTCAGTGTTTCGTCGTCTCCTTGTTTCATGAGCCTTAGTTCTCCTATTGTTTTTTTAGCGGTG
This sequence comes from Zanthoxylum bungeanum, assembly GCA_019454045.1. Lineage (NCBI taxonomy): Eukaryota > Viridiplantae > Streptophyta > Magnoliopsida > Sapindales > Rutaceae > Zanthoxylum > Zanthoxylum bungeanum. The sequence goes on from SKCR01032879.1 coordinate 63,761, forward strand.
CAGGCTCCTTTGAAATGCCGGATAAACGACTTCTTAAGTTGGGAGAAGCTCTGAATGCTCATCGGGGCCAGACTTCTATACCATAGGATGGCAGGTCCCCCTAAAGTTAAGGGAAATACTTTGCATATGGCGTCGCCCGTTACCCCCTGTACTTCCATCAGGAGGACAAAGTTTTCAATGTGGGATTTTGGGTCGGAGTGGCCTTTGTATGGTGCCATGGTCGGCATGTTAAATCGCTTCGGAAACTGTGCTGCCTTTATTTCTTCCGTAAGGGGAGACCCTTCTTCCTCGCCTCGGGTGTCTCCCGCCCCGATCTTGAGGCCTTCTCCCCATCTGGTCATCTCTTTTCTCAACCAAGATTTTATTTCACGGGTTGTGCCCCCGTGCCGCCTTCTGTGTTCTTCTGTTCGCCTGTCGCCCGGGCGTGGCGTTCTTTAAACCCAGAGGTCTCCTGTACGTCTTCGTTATACTTTCTATCCTCCCTCTTGGAGTTGTAAAAACTGTCGGAGGAGAGGTCGGGTGATTGTTCCTCCTCTTCTTCTTCCCATGTGTCTTCTGATCTTCCTACCACCGCAGATCTTATCCCATAGGGGCCTCTCTTTCTGGGTCCCTCGTCTTCGCTTACATCTACTACTCTTTTCCCTCTTTCTCTCTCTGTCCGTCCGGTCTCGGTTTCAGTTTTCTCGTTGTTTGCTCCTTCCATTCTTTCTAGTCGATCCATCATAGACCTCATGCCATCTTCCATTTTTTTCATCCAGTCCATTGCCGGACCTCCTGGTTGGTGATTTCCGTCCTCCGCCATTTGTCTTATCACGTGAACTGCTTTTTGTGAAGTTCCCCACAGACGGCGCCAACTGTTGACGGTGGATTTTGGTCTCAGGGTAATATTGGAATATCACTCCCGAGGAATCCTCCTCCAACTGTGAATTTGTTTGGTTATGGGGGACCAAAGGCAAATTTAGCGAAAACAAGAAATACGCCAATCAGACAAGGTGATTTAACGTGGTTCGGTGGATTTTGGGATCCGACCTACGTCCACGGGCAAGAACAGGATGGTGCTTTTTATTACTCAAATACAACTCCTCGAGTCTCTTCCTTGCTTTTACAAATCAGAGCTCTATGATCTAATCTCTCACTCTTGTGATGATTTTTAGATGTCCTTTTACACATGCTCTACTCTACCCTCTATTTATAATAATACAGAAATCAGATTCCTATTTGTATAGAAATCCTATTTGAACCCAATCTATCTCTTTCTTGTAGGGTTTCCTGATCCGGTATTGCCTTCTCCTTCAGTATTCCCTTTTGGATTCTGACTCTTTCTCCTTGCGAAAGTAGGATATCTTCCTTATCTTATCCATAAGAATGGGGTGCTGTTGTCTTGAACACGGTCCGTCGTCTGGTCGGTCTTTAATGAGGTCGGCCATGACAATCTTTTATGCTGAGAACGTTCCTGCCGATATCTATAGTGCTCGGTTATTTGAACCAAAGTGGTCGGTCTTCACATGAACTGGTCGGGTCGGCCTCATGATCTCAACCAGACAGCGAACTTACCCTTTTGTCCTTGTCGTGCTGTCTTAAATGCTGTAGCGCTTGAAAACACCATCAACAGATATAAAAAATATATTGAAAAAATAGAAAATATAGTAATCCAGAATCGGATCGGAATCGATTAGAAATCGGTAAATAGGGTATCATATTTGATTAGTAGGTTTTATTACCATATTTAATTGGGTATATTTCGGTTAAAAAATATTAGGAACCAAAATTTTTCCGAGTAGGTTCCGGTTCCACTCGAAATCGAAACCGAAATCGAAATCGGTTTTCCATACCCCTAGCCGACCCATATACAATATATAAGTAAAAAAATTTAAAAAGTTTGTGAATGTTAATATTAATCCCAAAACTTCAAATTTAAATCAAGTGCATATCTACATTAGAGTAAATGTTTAAATAGTTTCAATACCATATTAGTTAATTATACAAATTCAAGTTAATGTAGATGAAACAAAACAACAACAACAATAGCAACAACAACCATAATATATTTAAATAAATTTTGACTAATAATTTAAATTTCTATATAATATTAGTTATTTATACGAGTTTAATGGACCACGACGACTACAACAACGATAATACAATTCAATTCAATTTTGACTAATAATTTAAATTTCAATACAATATTAGTTATTATACAAATTCAGTTTAATATAAATGGAACAAAACATCATTAGATTGTGTTTATTAATTTAATTTCATTTATCTACCGTATGCAAGTGTAGTAGTGTAATCCAATTAAAAGTAAACCATAAAATTTTTGCGGGCTTTTTTCATGCCGTATTTTGGCCCGTCTCAAATCATGTCGTGTTTTCATGACCCGCGTATTTAAAATCTATCTCCAACCGACACATGCGAGTCATGCGTGCTGTAAAGCCGTGTGTCATGTCTCGTATCATCTGATCCAATGGACATCCCTAATTTGATCTCATATAATTCTGGAGTTTATATTAACAGTAAAAATAACATTAAATGATGTCAATTCATCCACCATTATATTGTAGCAAATCAATAACTTTAAAATTTGTGTCAAAGTTTTAATTTGGAATAGCCATACTAAAAACTAAAAATAAAAATAAAATATGATTTATTATTAGAGTTGATAACGAGTCGGGTATGATATTGGGATGTCAATATCCAAATCAGGTCTATTCAACCAATATTTATGAAAATTTGACAGGTACATAGTCCTAACTTATAGACCTCCGCGGGCTTCATGCAAGTCCTCCTTCATACATATATTTTACTTATATTGAACAGAGATATCAATAATCGTACCAATCTGTCCAAACAAAGAGTATAAAAAATTATTTCATTATCCGCCCCTAACGTATTGAGCCATTTGGACCTATCCCCACATAAATTTTTGTTGTCCCTAATTATCATCCTTTACTATTTCAACTATAGTCTAATAATAAATGACTATAGTAATTTTGAAGAGTAACGTAATATTAGTACCTTTTAACTATTGAAAAAATATCATTTTACTACTTTTATGTTATTACCCTTATTGAAATGATGATGGTGATAGGGAAAATTGTCTTCCATCAAAACAACCTTTAAATTGTAATATTTGCAAATGGAAAATAGTATTTACATTTAAAAAGTAAATTGGAAAATAATTTTATGGAATTTTACATAATGGGCAATTTTAGTATTTTACTAGTCAATGAACGGAAAAATAGTAAAATATTACCTTTTTATTAGTTAAAATAGTAAAGTCTTTAATAATTATTGTGGTCATTAAGATTATTTGGCGCGCAGTATTATACAATATTAGGATCATGTATAGTATTAATTTAATACAATACAATATTTGACGACAATACTGCCCCCCATATGTATTATTTAATATTGCCCACATTCTATTAACAAATGATGGAGAAAGATGTGAGATTATGACGCATTGCACTAAAAATTTAATATATATATATATAGATATATATATATATATATATATATAAGATATATATAGATTAGTTATTCTCTAATCATCAATATTATTTTATTTATATTAAAATATTAAAATAAAAATATAATATTTAAATATTAAAAATTTTATAAAATATTAAAAATTTAATTAATATTAATATTAATATTAAAAATTATTATAAAAATTTAATATTAAAAAACAGTATTAAAATAGTAACAAATTATATTAAAATATTAATTTTACTATTAATATTAATATATATATATAATAATATCAACATAAAAAATAATTTAACAGCACATTGTAGTACAATATTAATATAATACAATACTATTGCAATGCACTTTAATACAATAAACCATGCATTAAATAATACTTTTTTTTTTGGAAAAAATAATGCATTAAATAATACAATAGAACTAATACAATACAGTGTGCCAAACACATCCTTAATGTATCAAAAAATACATTCAACTCCTATGGGTAGTCTTAGTCGAGTTTCTAAAATATGTGGTGTTCTATTGATAAAAAACAGATTTTTTTAGTTTTTTTTTTAATTACAATTAGTATTAATTTTCTTAAATTTAGAACTCTAATTTTGGTTCATATTGGGGGATGGGGGTGTTCCATCCACCCACTTATGTGGCCAGTCCCAGGACTACCCTACCAACCATTATTTCTTAACAAATTTTATTAGTTTTAACAATTAAATGAATAATATTACTCCTTTATATAATAATAACATGTGAGAATGTATAGTAAATATTAAATTATTTTTTTAAAAAAAAAAAATTCCAAAATAACAAAATTTACTAACGAATGAAATTTACAATTATTATTTTTAAAACGTTGACCGTCTACATGACATTTTCACTTTTATCATTTTGGGGAGTAGTAAAAAATATAATAATCTTAAAATAGAAGGGTTTAACTTCATGTGTGGCTCCGCCGCCCAATTACCATATCACTCGGTTTTTCATATGTTTAATATATATAGATATATATATATATATATATATATAGATATATAATATATATATATATATATATATATATATATTTAAAATTAAATAGTACTACATACATAATAAAAAATATTAATTAAACACATGAGAATATAAAACTATATTAAATTTTAAAAAAGGAAATTTTCTAAATACCATGACTGAATTCAATAACTACCATCACCCCATGATTTTGAAATACCTAAAGAGTATGGTAAATGACCAATGAAATGAGGAGGGTGAATTGGGTATTAAATTTTTTTGACTGAATAATCTCAATCTTAACTATATCAAATCCAACACAATTCAAATGCATCAAAAATAAAACTATTCAACGATTGAAATAGGTGAATAAAAGAAATGAGTTTGAGTTAGAGAATTTGATACCGAATTTTTACGTGGTTTAATCAATCGTGTCTACGTCCATGTTTCTAAGCTTGCAGTTTGAGAATTCACTATCACTAATTGACTTCAGGTGCCAATCAAGCATTTTACAAACCGATTGATTCCAAGGTATCAATATGTTAGGGTTTATACCATAGGAGCTGCATGTATCATGAAAATATTGAAATAAATAAAGACACATTTTACATTCATATGTTATTGATGGTGTTTTTTAAGCACTGTGATATTTAAGCAGTACGACAAGGGTAAAATGGTAACTCCCTTCTTGATCGAGACCACTAATGCCGACCCGACCATTCGATGTTGCATACGCCAACGGTAAGGGGCCGAGCACTTGTGATCAGTGACCGACCACTTAAGCTCGGGTGGACAGGTAGTGTCCGATCGATAGCAGCATTCTCAGTTCAGAGGACCATTGTGACCGACCTCATAAAGACGACCAGATAGCGAGATATGCTCCAGATGATAAGTTATCCTATTCTTATGGGATAAAGAGATAAGTTATCCTATTCTTATGGGGTAAGAAGATAAATTATCATATTCTGATGGGGTAAGGAGATAAGTTATCATACTTTCATGGGGAAAGGTTGATGAGTCAGTATCCTAATAGGATATGGTAAGTGAATGTAGTTTTCAACTAGGAATCCTTATGGAAAATGAATCTGATTTCTTCACTATTATAAATAGAAGGGGAAAGTGTAAGTAAGTGGCATGAGTATCAATATCATTATCATCAGACTTGTAAAACACAAGAGATATCAGAGAAGCATATCTCAGTAATAAAAACATCGTCTGTTCTGTGCCGTGGATGTAGGTTGGATCTGATTCGCCGAACCACGTTAAATCTCTTTGTTAATTGGTGTATTTATTTGTCTTTTGCCAAGTTTACTTTTGGTTCCCCATAACCGAACAAATTCACTATTGAGGGAGGATTGTCTCGGGAGTAATATTCCCATATTGCCCTGAGACCGAAATCAGCCGTCAACAGTTGGCACCGTCTGTGGGGAGCTCCAACAAAAATCAGCTCGCGTGGTAAGACGATGGCAGAAGATGGAAATCACCGGTCGTCAGGGAGTTCAACAGCAGATTGGATGGAGAAGATGGAGGAAAATATGAGGAAAGATAGAGAGGAAAATCAAATCCTTCTAAAATCCATGATGGACAAACTGGAGAGGATGGAAGAGACGAATAATGAGGGGCTTGAAGCCGGAGCCAGTCGGAGAAGAGGCGAAAAAGCGGAAGGCAACGGATCCCAAAAATGTGAGTAATACCTCTTCTGTTTTAGGCTGACATTTGATTATGCTTGTTTGTTATGGCCCACACAATGGTTTTGATATTTGTTTTACGGCTCGGGTCTACTCTTGTACCGCCGAGTCCGTTTTGTTGATATATGTTTTACGGCTCGGGTCTGCTCTTGTACCGCCGAGACCGATGTTTCTTTCCGGCTCGAGTCTGCTCTTGTACCGCCGAGACCGATGTTTCTTTCCGGCTCGGGTATGCTCTTGTACCCCCGAGACCGATGTTTCTTTCAGGCTCGGGTATGCTCTTGTACCCCCGAGACCGATGTTTTTTTCCGGCTCGGGTCTGCTCTTGTACTGCCGAGACCGATGTTTCTTACCGGCTCGAGTCTGCTCTTGTACCGCCGAGAATGATGTTTCTTTCCGGCTCGGGTCTGCTCTTGTACCGCCGAGATCGATGTTTGTTTCGGCTCGGGGCTGGATTTCGTTCCGCCGAGGCCATTTGGTTATTCGGCTCGGGGCTGGATTTCGCTCCGCCGATGAGGCCATTATGGTTTCTCTCTCAGCTCGGGGTCGGGTTACGTCCCACCAAGTCTGTCTCTTTTGGACTGGGGACGTAACATTTCCCACAGTGCCAAGTGTTTCTCTCAGCTCGGGGTCGGGTTACGTCCCACCGAGTCTGTCTTTTTGGAATAGGGACGTAACATTCCCCCAGGGCCAAGTGTTTCTCTCAGCTCGGGGTCGGGTTACGTCCCACCGAGTTTGTCTTTTGGAATGGGGACGTAACATTCCCCTAGGGCCAAGTGTTTCTCTCAGCTTGGGGTCGGGTTACGTCCCACCGAGTTGGTCTTTTGGACTGGGGACGTAACATTCCCCCAGGGCCAAGTGTTTTCTCTCTCAGCTCGGGGTCGGGTTACGTCCCACCGAGTCGGTCTTTTGGACTGGGGACGTAACATTCCCCAAGAGCCAAGTGTTTCTCCCAGCTTGGGGTCGGGTTACGTCCCACCGAGTCGGCTTCTTTAGACTGGTGATGTAATATTACCCCAGAGCCAAGTCTTTCTTCAGTTCGGGGTCGGGATACGTCCCACCGAGAGACTTATCATCGGCATGGGATCGAAGCATCTCCCCCATGGTCGGCCCTCTATTGGTCTGGGGATGGGACATTCCCCCAGAGCCAAATGTTCTTCTCAGCTCGGGGTCGGGTTACGTCCCACCGAGTCGATCGTTATCAGCATAAGGGCAAATCATTTTCTCCACGGGTAGATATCGGGATCCTCGTTGACTGAGCACATGAAGGTGGCAGGAAGGACCATATTTGCAACCAATGCATTTTTCTCTGCGTTTCCTGGAGTGACCACCGACAGATTCATCGGCACACCATCTTTTTTTATAGTTCCCGGCATCAACTCGAAAACTCGTTGTTACCGAGAACTAGGTGATAGATGTTGATGATGTTTTTTAAGCATTATGATATTTAAGCAGTACGGCATGGGTAAAAGGGTAACTCCATTCTTGATCGAGACCACTAATGCTGACCCGACCATTCGATGTTGCATACGCCAACGGTAAGGGGCCGAGCACTTGGTGATCAGTGACCGACCACTTAAGCTCGTGTGGACAGGTAGTGTCAGATCGATAGCAGCATTCTCAGTTCAGAGGACCATTGTGACCAACCTCATAAAGACCGACCAGATAGCGAGATATGCTCCAGATGATAAGTTATCATATTCTTATGGGATAAAGAGATAAGTTATCCTATTCTTATGGGGTAACAAGATAAATTATCATATTCTTATGGGGTAAGGAGATAAGTTATCCTACTTTCTTGGGGAAAGGTTGATGAGTCAGTATCCTAATAGGATATGGGAAGTGAATGTAGTTTTCAACTAGGAATCCTTATGGGAAAATGAATCTGATTTCTTCACTATTATAAATAGAAGGGGAAAGTGTAAGTAAGTGGCATGAGTATCAATATCATCATCATCAGACTTGTAAAACACAAGAGATATCAGAGAAGCATATCTTAGTAATAAAAACATTCGTCCGTTCTGTGCCCGTGGATGTAGGCTGGATCTGATTCGCCGAACCACGTTAAATCTCTTTGTTGATTGGTGTATTTATCTGTCTTTTGCCAAGTTTGCTTTTGGTTCCCTCATAACCGAACAAATTCACTATTGAGGGAGGATTGTCTCGGGAGTAATAAATTCATATTGCCCTGAGACTGAAATCAGCCGTCAATATGTGTTATTTTAGATTTTGTAAATGATAAATTATAAAAAAATACCATTGATTATTTATGTAACTTCAAACTCAATATACGTGCAACAAATATAAGAGGATTTGAATTTTAGATCAGTAATCTTAAAAAGTCAGTAGAGAGCATAACAATGTATTTTGTTTACTGTTTATTTACAGTTAGGGTCAATTTAATATTTGGTACGTTGATGAAATCCTAAATCGTTTATGTAACGCCATGTAAATGGAAGTGACATGTATAATGTGATTATACAGGACTGGACTATGATAGAGATGAATTTCTTTAAAAGATTCGTTAGACAAAGAAACTTATATCTACCTAAATGATGACCATATATGTGTTGATCTCAATCCTAAATATTCTATGAATTCATTTGTGTTGGATTATGTCATTTGATTTACATATGTGAGATTGTTATGGATTTCGATCAATAATTTCGTACTTTGGATACATAATTTAATATTTATATGAGAACATTTAACATATTATTATAATCCATCCATTCTTATAAAGAGATAGATAATTGTTTCCATAAGTGTAGATTCGGTCCTTGAATATTAAGAGTGTTCATTTTTTTGTTACATTAATGGAAATAAATATTCTCAAATGTTATCAATATATATAATTTATTAGAGAATTAATAGTACTTAATACTGTTGGGGCAGATGTGGAATCCATAGGATTAGATCGGTGCCCCGCGCAGCGGAAGTGGGTCTAACCCGTGGATATCTAGTATAAGTGTATTTTTTAAAATATTTCATGAAATATTATATTCCATTACAAGCGTATATGAAAAAAAAGGACTGAATCGGAATCCGGAAACTCCAAAACGGAATGCACTGTGCAAGCACTGCGCACTGAACACTGAATTTTTTTTTTAATTTATTTCTTTTCATTCTTTCTTCAGCCTTCAGCTCTCTGGACCAGAGAGTTGAATGCAATAGGGTTTTCTACCCTAAATTCTTTCAACCTTCCATAAACACTCTCAAAACACCCAAAATTAATTTTAACATCAAAACCATCATCAACAAATATTATAGAACAAAAACCAAGTTTTTTAAAATATCAAATATTTTTACAAAAAATATAAATTTATTCTAAATACTCACTTGGGTAAATTTTGAATCCAAAACACAAACCAAATTAGAATCTCATAATGAAGTGACTCGTGAACAATTTTAGGTCACTCAAAGGTGGTCAAGTGATTCTAGAATGGTAGCCTTAGTTCTAAGCTATTATCTAGAGTTACAAACTCTAATTTTATGTTTATTTCTAAAATTAGCGTTTGCAACGCAGTGTTATCGGGATTTTGTAGCTGATCCTTTTTTTTTTTTTTAAAAATTTCATAAAACTTAAACACTTTTAAAATTACCAAAATAATTTTAATTTCAAAACCAACCACAACACATATTATACAACAAACATATATATATATATGCATTTCTTTGAATCAAAATACAACCCAAAATAGAATCCCACAATGAAATGACTCATGAACAATTCTAGTTCATCCAAAAGTGGTCAAGTGATTCTAGAATAGTAGCCATGACTCTAAGTTTTAATTTAGAGTTCCAAACTCTAGTTTTATGTCTATGTCTAATATAAACATTTTGACCCAATAACAAGCATATTGCGTTTATACTTCTAAAGCATCATAACACAATTAATTAGCCTAATTTCAACATTATGTATTCAATACATAATTCAACACTATATGTCTCACTAATGAAAAATATAGCTTTTAGAGAAGATCAAACTTACCTAGTAAGATTGATTCAAAGATTTAATCTACTTCTCTTTGTAGAAATGTTTGGAAAAACTCCAAGAATTAGCGAGCTTGAATCCAAGATCCAATCTTGATTCCAATTCTAGCAAGCTTGACTCCAAGATCCAATCTTGATTCCAATACTACCACTTTGATTTAATTCAGTTAAATCAAGACAAAGATTAGGAAATATATTAGTTCAATGTTTTCCACTTTGATTTAATCCAATAAAATCAAGCCAAAATCACCTATTATTACATACTTATAATTACCATAATATCCTCAAATGGTAGATATAATTATGATTTTACAATTAAGCCCTTGTGTAATTATTGAATTAATCCAATTGGATCAAAGTAAATAATCAATGTTATCCAATAACACTTGATTATCTTGGTTGATAATTATAATATCGAATAGTATCTTTTATCAAAATTAATCGGCTACCCAAGTGCTCAGCGAGTACACTTCATATTGGGACTCTCTAAGTTCAGACAATTTCGTCATATAGGCCTAGCTAATATGTACGCAATTCGACCACCTCCGAATTTGCGAAGAACACGAACAGCCTTTCAGAACTATACAAGTTGAGGTCATCACATTTGTTTAACAATCCCTATGTCATAGGCTATCCAAATTGTGCTTAGGAAACATAGAATACACCGTCAAGTTTCCGAGGCGCACATCTCATATCCACTTGTCCATGATTCTTCATAACTGATGCGATCCACCATATGTATCGACTTTGGCCAAAGCTTTAAGAATCGTGACTTTACTCACATGGATACCTAAACCCATTATGGTACACATACGGGCCGACAGATCCTATCTTGCTCCGCACTTAATTACTGAGTGCATCGGTCCACACCTAACGAACATCTAGAGGCTATACCATGAAAGGTTTCTGACATACATGACATTAAAGTGTGGATGATCTCACACAAAATCAATATTATCCTATAGTCAAAGGATTACATATAATACTCGACTCGAGGAGATTCATATTAACAGTGGTGTGTACTTCCAACTATTAGTAATCACATGTGAGTCATTCAGTATTCGGTCCAACCAATACCCACACATCTATACGATTTTTCAAAACTCATGGTACATCGGGTAAATCATTGGAACTCCAATTCCAATAGATGACATGTGCTAGTCTTCTAGGTTATAGGAATTCGACCGTATTCCAAAACCAATAACTATGAATATATATACTTTCAGAATAATTTACAATAGTAATATTTATCATAATGTAGGATCACATAGTGTCCAATATTACTACAAGACTATTCTAAGGTCGATGTCATTCTTAACATATCTATACATCAGTCTAATATGCATAATGAAAATATCATTAATAAGATATGAAATGAAAATAATAGTTATTTTATTAAGAAATAATAAAATATACAATTCAGATTGGCACTCAAAGCACCAACTCCAACAAATACTACAACATATAATTAGATAGGTATAACGAACTACATGACCTAACTTTAATTAATAAAAAACATATGGAGGATTAAACCATATGTAATGATTAAATCAATGGGTGTAATTTATCAATTGTGATGAGAGTTCAACTTTGAATTTTTAGTGAAATAATTTCAAAGTTAATAATACAAGCTTATTGATTGAAGATTTTAATCATTACTTCCAATTTATTGGAGCTCGGAACTGTATATCCATTCAGTTTCATTATTAGCTCATAAACACTATGAGAAATGATTGGATAGTTCAATTAAATGCTCGAGAATTAAATTGAATAATTAAGATTATTTAAACTAAATAAATAATGATTTCGAATTATTATTTACATTTATCTAAATTAATAACTATATAATAGTTTAATTATATATATAATTTCACACCAATGATTATTTGATAATCACTTATTTAAAATTAAATCAATTAATTTTATAAATTATTAGATGATTATTTATTTAATAATAAAATATAATTTCATATTTTAGTTAATTAAGTTTAAAAGTGTTTTAAACTTAATTAAAGTTATCAATATTTTCAACGAGTTTCAAAATAATTATAATTAAGTATTAAAAAGTTGTAAAATTTTGGGAAACTAAAATTTAATTCCCTATATTGCATGAAATCCTATTAAGAATATAAGGTGATTTTGTCAATCCAAATTTGATTACGATTAACAATATGTAAGGGTATTTAAACAAAACTTGTTATAGAAGTGAAGCGGGATTTATCGCTATGTCTATGACGTCGGCGACGACGACACTGTTGGGTTCGCAGCCTGTAGAGAGTGCAGATAGCTAGCTCATGTGGGACTAATTAGAGAATAAAAGAGTCGCCACCTAGTATAAGACACTGAGAATGATTTAAGGCCGCATTACACCCCTCGCAAGGTCCAATCTTAAACCAGTTTAGGTTCGGAAAATATCCAAGTTTAAAAGAGGCGAATTCATGTCTTATTATAGGGAATCATGCAATGACAGTTTCAAAGGCACATATTAGCACAAAAATAAAGAAAGAAAAATAAATGTTTAGGTTTTATGAGAATTACAACATAACATGTGCTGGTGGCTGATCAAACCATGTTATTTCCCAGTTGTTAAAATAGCCCAGAACAGCAGAAATTAAAAAGAGGATTCACGAAATAGTTCGTTATGAACTTGTGTTGGTGGCTGATCAAACCATGTCATTTCCCAACTCCCAAGATAACCAAGGTGGACTAGGCAATCCGCAATAGCATTGGCTTCTCTGTAAATGTGAGTCACTGAGAACTCCCAATCCCCTGCAATAAAATCCTTACATGAGTTAACTAAATTGAACATAGGGTGGGTCTGCAGAACCTGATTATTTATCAGGTGAACACATTCTTTTGAATCCACTTCGACAATGAGGGAGTTGCATCCCATCTCAAGGCACATTCAGAGTCCGTGTAGTAGCCCCCATAACTCAGCTTGTAGAACAGAGACATGCCCTAACTTAATAGAGAAACCCCTAATCCATGAGCCACTATAATCTCTCACGTCCTTGCCAGCAGCCCCAAACCTTTCCTTATTACAACCTCCATCGGTATTGAGCTTCCAGTAGCCTGGTTGAGGAGGCTGCCATCATGTGTGAATCCTTCTGTTGGAACTGGCTGTTGCTGAGTTGACTTTTTCCCATTCACTCACGGCGTTCCTTATGATCATAGCAGCAGTATTATAATGAGGGGGTCTGGTTTCCTCAAATAAAGTTGTGCATCTCCACTTCTAAAGGTACCATAAAGTATAAACAAAGACCAGGTTCCAGTGAATGCCTTCACACCAGAGGCTGTTACTGCTAAGGTTCTGATTGAGCCAATAGTCAAGGCTTTCATCATTTGCAAAATCAAACCTATTGCATGTTATAGTTCTCCAAACTTTAATAGTGTTGCTACATTTTTTGAAGATGTGGTTTAAGTCCTCGTTGCTTTCGTGACAAACATGACAGCTTACATTCCCATCAATACCACGATCAGCTCTGTGTTGGTTAGTTAATAGTTTTCCATGGCAAACAACCCAAAGGAACATGGAGATTTTGTGCGGCAGTTTGAGGGACAGATCTTACTCCATTTCCATGAGGAATGAGTAGCATGATAGTTGGAGTAGACAGAGCTAACCGAGAATTGGCATGAGTTTGTGTGTTTCCAATAACTCGTATCCTCCACACTGGTCCATGAGCGTCCATGAATGCAACAAATGGTTTGGATAATATGATCTGGGAGCCAGTTTGAGAGGGCCCCTCTGTTCCAATACCATTGATTCAAGAATTGGTGAACTTTACATTCCATGAAAGTTGGACTGACATCCTGCAAGGCATGGTAGATTAAAGGGCTGAATCCAGGAACCCAGTTATCATTCCAAAATGAGGTTTTGTTCCCGTGTCCAATTCTCTAACTAATTCCATTGGGAAGAAGCTTAGCACCGTGAATGACACTTTTCCATGAATGGGAGCAAGATGATGTACTTTGTTGATCACCTCTAACTATTAGTGTCCTACACATGCCACGGGATCTCTAAACGTGATTTGTAGTGTGAATTTAACGAGTAAGTTGCGGAAAAACTTACAATGATCAGATGAGAGAAGTTCAAAACTTTCTTTGAAGATGAAGCTCCAAGCCTTGCATTTGAGTTCCAAACTCTTGAGTGAGTTTCCCCATCACCTTTCTTTGACTCCTTTAAGTGCTAGCTTGAATAAATTGGAAAGAAATATTTCTCCTCAAAGAAGAACAACTTTCGGCCATTTGAGAGGAGAAGAGAGATGATGTGTTTTCACTTTCCAAAAGTCAATGTGTTATAATACAAAGCTTGTCCAAAAAGCTTTAGATGTGTGTAAAATTGCATTAAATGCAACCAACAACTTCCATCACACATGTGACATGTTGATGTAAGTTAGTGGGTCCCACCACTTTGAATTCAAAATTCAAGTTGGCTTACACAACACACTTTGGGCCCGGTTCGTTTAATCCGACTAAACAAATTTTTCGTCGCTAAATAATTAAATCCAATTTAATTAAATATAATGCCTAGCAAAATTATTACGGAAGTCGCTTACGAATTAATTCCAAATTAATTCGTTCGCTTGAATTAAAATCCAATTTTAATTCCGTATTGAAATCCAATTTCAATTAATATATCTGATATATTATTTTAGCCAAATTAAATAAATTAAATAGTAAAATCCAATTTAACTATTAAATTTACTTTACGATTAATTCCAAAATAATCGCGCTCTCTCTTCTTCACGAATTAATCCCAGATTAATTCATGACGCAATTAATCTCAGATCAATTCTTGCCGTAATTAATCCCAGATTAATTTTCTCTCTCTCATAATTATTCCCAGATTAATTCTGTTCGAGTCAAATCTCATCGGTGAATCTTTGGGAAGTGACCCAAGAGATTCCTGGATATGTTGGCAGTAAATACGGTTATCGGATTATCCGACACGTGCGTACCCCGTACCACGTTCTCACCGATTTACAAGACATGATTGGCTTCTAGCAAAGCACCGTGCCTACCCAATTCTCCAGAAATATTCAACATGGAATATATATAATCTGTATCAGACATAGTATACTATTTATTGCGTATTACGATCCAGTATCGGATGTCACATGCTAGGCCTAGGGCTGGAATTGTGTCTGCCCCGTACGAAACATATATCGGATCACTAGCAACTAGTATCTGTAATCGGATAATCATGACCTAGTCATACTATCCTAATAGCTGCAACATTTATGAGTACTAGTTCTGTATCCCTGCGTGATCATCATCTCCATATGACTGAAGTGATACTTCCATCTTGACATCACACCAAATACACTACGATTCTCAGTAACCCAGAAGAGGAGTACACAAAACCTGTTAAAGCTCCGGACGACCAAAACCAAAGTATACTGATTGTCGCAAGTATTAGCGATGAAAGTCTCATGTTAAGACCACATACACCTACCCTGATTCGGATTCCCATAGACACATAGTCATACTACCAATGGGATTCTGAGGGGTCTATCCAGAGCGAAGCTGATCCCGGTCCAACGGCTAACAAAACTTCCTATCACACTTGCATAAGTATCCAATACTTAAATATATGAGAACTATGTCGTTAAGCTTCCATAACGCGCACAAGTGTAATACTAGCATATTCCGTATTATCGATGTCCAGTCTCGATAATACTACGACTATGGATATTTAATGATTAAACCTTTCGTGGATTAATAATGTCTCATATCTTATTAATCTGGTACTAATCATATGGACTTTTATCATTTATATATCCAAGTAATCCAATTATAAAATGATAAAAGAGCAATTTCCTTTGTCACATATTTAATTTGCACAAAAACACCATGTCTTTTACAAATAGTGATGCTATGGGTCATAATTGTCCAACAATCTCCCACTTGGCCTATAGCCAATCACTCAAGTGTCCAACACTTGATTTATGTACGGGTCGCTCATGCTTATGCTGAGATATCGCTTTCGCCAGCGGATTTGCAAGGTTATCATCTGAAACGATCTTTTTGATCTTCACATCGCCACGATGTGTGATCTCACGAATCAGATGAAACCGTCGAAATACATACTTGGATCATTGATGAGACCGTGGTTCCTTAGCCTGTGTTGTAGCCCAGCTCAGCTGCTAACAAAACTCCAATTAGGAATTTTATAGATCCAAAATGCTTCTTTTGCTGCCTCAGCCCCAACAATGTATTTCGCTTTTGTTGTTGAATCGGTAACAGTATCTTGCTTGGAAGATTTCCAGCTCACTGTTCCGTTGTTCAAACAAAATATGTACCCTTATTACGACTTACAATCGTCTTTATCGGTTTGGAAACTTGCATCGGTGAACCCAGTCACCTCAAGTTCTCCTTCCCCATAAACTAAGAAGGCATCCTTAGTTCCTCTAAGATACTAAAGGATGTTCTTAACATCAATCCAGTGACCATCACCTGGATTGGCCTGATTGTGACTACATATGCTCAAAGCGTATGAGACAACAGGTCGTGTACATGTTATGGCATACATGATCGATCCGACTGCTTAAGCGAACGGGATCTGATTAATTGAATCTCTCTCATTTTGAGTTTCAGGACACATGTCCCTAGATAGAGAGACACCATGTTATACTGGAAACAGTCCATTTTAGGACTGATCCATGTTGAATATCTTCAACACTGTCAGTGTACGACTTCTCGGAGAGTGACAACAACTTTTAGATCTATCCAGCAGATCCTTATTCCTAGAATAAAGGTTGCCTCTCCCAAGAATTTCATGGAGAATTTTAATGAAAGCCAAGCTTTCACCGATTTTAGTATGGGAATGTCATTGCTAAAAAGCAATATATCATCAACGTATAGGAAAATCAATGTCAGTACGCTCCCACTAACCTTCTTATATACACAAGAATCATCATTATTTTGAATGAAACCATATACCATTGTGATCTTATCAAAACGTTGGTTCCAAGAACGCAATGCTTGCTTCAATCCATAAATGGATCGATTTAACTTGCAAACCTTGTTTGCATGTTTTGGCACGATAAAACCGTCAGGCTGTTACATATAAACATCCTCCAAAAGGTTTCCGTTAAGGGAAGTGATTTTGATGTCCATCTGTCATATTTCATAATCGAAATATGCAGCATTAGCAAGCATTATCCGAATGGATTTAATCATGGCAATGGGTAAAAGGTTTTGTCGTAATCAACACCATGTTGATGACGGTACCCTTTCATTAGCAAGCATTATCCGAATGGATTTAATCATGGCAATGGGTAAAAGGTTTCGTCGTAATCAACACCATGTTGATGACGATACCCTTTCGCTACAAGCCTAGCTTTGTACGTTTGTTTGTTGCCATCCATGTCTGTCTTCACCATGAAGACTCATTTGCTACCAATAGGCACAATGCCTTTTGGTACATCAACCAGTGTCCAAACTTGGTTGTATTCATGGAATCCATTTCGGACTTCATGGCACATTGCTGTAACGCGGATTGGATACCTTGTATCGCTACCTCATACGTAGCCGGTTATTATCCTCAATAAGATTAATGTCTACATGAGGTGAGATCAGAAACTCATACCTCTTAGGTTGTTTTCTGACTCTCTCCGACCTACGTGGTTCTTGTGTATTAGAAGATTATGGAACAATATCATCCTTGATGAAATGTTCGTGTTCCGTGAGGGGATCAGTGCCAGGAACAGTATCACTCCGATTTTCATCGAGTTTTACTTTCCTCCCACTTACCACTGCATTTAGGAATTTCTCTAAGGAAAACCGCATGGAGAGCAACAAATATTTTGTTCTCTTATGGGTTGTGGAAATAATATCATTTGGTTTCCCTAGGATAACCAATTACAAATAGGCAATTATCCAATTTGGGTTCTAGTTTTGTACCATCCAAACATTTTACATATGCTCAGCATCCCCAAATCTCCAGGAATGAGAAACCTGATTTCTTTCCTGTCCATATTTCATATGGAGTCTGTCCAACAGACTTTGACGGAACCTTATTCAAAATAAGTATTGCACTGTTCAATGCGTATCCCCAGAAAGAAATTAGTAGCTCAGTGCGACTCATCATTGACCTTACCATGTCCAACAAAGTTCGGTTTCTCCGTTCGGACACACCATTCAGTTGAGGTGTTCCGGGAGGAGTCCACTGTGAAAGAATACCATATTCTTTCAAGTAATCGATAAACTCATTGCTTAAGTATTCTCCACCACGGTCTGACAATAATGTTTTTAATACTTTTGCCGGTCTGTTTTTCTACTTCGTGTCGAAACTCTTTGAATTTCTCAAAAATTTCCGACTTGTGTCTCATAAGACACACATAACCATAACGCGATGCAACATCCGTAAAGGTTACGAAGTATTCATATCCACCTCTAGCCTGGCTAGACATGGGCCCATATACGTCACTATGAACGAGGGCTAACAGCTCAGTGGCACTTACACCCTTACCCGGGACAGCATGCGTCGCCCAGTTTATGTGTCCCACACAACCCTAATTGAGCCTCAACTTGAAGAAGCTTATGCACGCTCTCACACATCCTAAAATCTCGGAGGGGAATGATCTGTAAAAACCTACAAAACAAAAATAAACCACGATGGAAAGCTTACCTCATCGTGCCATTAATAAAATAAAAAAGGCTTCGAGGGATAAATTCTGCATCTTATTTGTTTGAGTTATGATGAGATAAAGCGTATGAGCTTAGTAAGTGCGATTAAAGGTCCTCTATTTTGAGAGGTTAAAATCCTTTACCACGATACTTTGCCGCGCCGGATGATGTATAGTCGGTTGAATGTGAGATATGTTCAATCGGGTATACAAAGTTCGATATTGTTGTCTCTATTTTTATATGCATTATGATGTGATGTGCATGGGCTCAGTAAGTTGGATTAAATGTCCTCTATTTTGAGAGGTTAAAGAACTTTTACCACGATACTTCGTCGCGCCTTTTATTTTGTTATCCGCTTTTCTCCGTATGTCATCTTCTTGCATAATCATGCATCATGTTGCAATGCGCATGTGCTCATCGAGTTGGATTAAAGGTCCTCCATCTTGAGGGATAAAAAGCCTAAGGGCTACCTTTGCCACAACGATTTGCCGCGCCTTTTAGCCTGTTATTATTGATTAGGTGTCATCTATTCATCCGTTCATGTATGTGTCATGTTGTTTACTGCATTTTGGGGGTCACTGCTGTAACCTCGTTCGAACGCATTTCCGAACGCAATACGAATGTGAGCATTCTGTTTCATTTCCGTTCGAACGCATTTACGAACGCTACTCGAACGCGAACCTTCTGTTTACCGTTCGAACGCGTTTACGAACGCTACTCGAACTTGCATGCATTTGTTTCATCAGGTCTGGTCCCGTTCGAACGCGTTATCAAACGCCACACGAACGAGAACCTTCTGTTTACCGTTCGAACGCATTTTCGAACGCTACACGAACGCGCATACATTGAACTGAGTCATCTTCATCATATTTTATGCATAATTGCCCCTATTGGTTATCCCTTTGTATTACGAACCTGATTGCTTCTCTTTAATACGCATGCTTGTATAATTATTGCATGTTTGCGCTTCCATGATTATCAATGCAATGTGTTTGTGAAATTATGCGTTTTCCATCATTCTTATTCAATTTTATGCATGCTTGTATGATCATTGTTTGCTTGCGTTTCCATATCCATGAATATAATGTGCTTATGAATTTGCATGCTTGCCGTATTTCAATTTACTTTTATGCATGTAAATTCGGACATAGATTATATGCAAATAGGTTGTATGCAAATATGAAAATGTGTTACATGTGAACTTAGATGAACCTTTGATTTATGCACGCGAACTTGGAAATAGATTATCCTTGGAAATATGTTGCTTAGGCTTGGTTAGATTATTGCACAAATCATTTTATTACAAGTGGCATAAGTAAGGGACCATTCTGAACCCAACGGTTTGAGGTCTTCCATTGCGAGGGGTGAGTGCGGCCTTAAATCTCATTTTCCCGGTTCACACCGGGTGGCGACTCCATTATTCTCCGGTTTAGTTCCCCGCGGGCTACTCCGTACTCCCAACCGGGCCCCGAGCCCGGGACAGCATGCGTCGCCCAGTTTCTGTGTCCCACATTCTGGCGACTCCACTGGGGATAGAGAATCGGCCCCGAAATAATGTCTTGTAATATTATGATTTGTGCTTTAATTAACCGTGTCTACTGTGAGATAAAAGGGGTTTAATCAAAGGCACTTTTAAGGCCGAGTAATGGTTTGGTGTCTTCCTTCATTCACTACCTTTCTATAAGGAAAAGCTGTGAAGGCACCTAGATAATCATTTACTTGTAGCCTATTGTGATGGACTAATTTGGAGGACAAGTTGTTTATTCCTGTCACCAAGCGATAAGAGCCTAAGAGGCTAGGGTACTTAAGAGAGCCTCGCTCCACCCTCCCTCCGGGGAATCTACAACGGGAAGTCCATTTGATAGTCAGTCACACACCATAACTCGTTGGCACGTACCTTAAGGTATAAAAAAATGTGCGCTCACTT
>SKCR01032880.1:0-85013 GCA_019454045.1 Zanthoxylum bungeanum
TCTAAATAGATCGGTGCCGTAGCTGCCATCAAAGTGTGGAGGATGACTCATATATCCACAGTGGTATCTCAAATCAAAGATTCTATGCTACTCAACCCGAGAAGATTCCTATTAATGTTGGTGTACCATCTGTTAGGGAATCTTCGGTGAGTCATTCGGTGTTTATCAAATAAATACCTACACATCTATATGAGTCTCCCGAGACTCATGGTTCATTTGGATAAACCACCGGACCAAGTCACGATATACGATATGTACTGGTCTCAGCAGATTTTTACTAACTGGCCCGTGTTAGTAAATTTTGACCAAGAATTTTATTTGCTAATATATATATAATAGTGACACTTCCTAATATCAGGTACAAGATACGTTATAATTATGCACTATATTATATATTATCTGGTCTTTATTTAATATAGATATCACTAAAATGATTTAGTTTCAATCTAATGAATTAGATCGAATATATATAATAAAATACAATAGGTGCAACCATAAATAAGTAATATTATGGAAAAAAAATATTGCTCATATTCATGAATCGGACATAAATACGATCCGGATTGGCACTCCGAACATCACCCCTAACAATTTCTCCCACTTGCTCTTATGTCAATCCATAATATCATATGCACATCTTAATGTGTATCACATACGCATAGCCTCAAGAACTCACCTAGCATTCAAGAGGTAGGCAACAACGAGTAGGTCCGCTATAACATATTGAGTTTGTCCAACAAACAAAACTATTTCCCTTAGCCAGCATCATTCATATTCTGTAGAAACTAAGTTCTACATCAATATGACTTAGATGCCACATCAACATTGTGCTTTAGCTACTAAGTTGTCCAAGTATTTACGGATCAAATCCAAAATACTATGCAGACAACCGCAAACACAACACTAATATCAAACTTCTAATCTATAAGGTCACTATGCAACTTCTTAAGTCAATACTTCATAAGCTGCAACTAATTCCACTCTCACAGTAGAATCATCTGTGACACTCCCACTGCATCGTATCTGACTCTTTATGACGTAAATAGTCTAACGTCATAATTAGACTCAAAACTAATATGACCTTAATATTTGCGAACTTTATTCTCCATAAACAAGAAACTCGTTCTTAATATCTCAAAGATAATAAGGACATGTTTCATGACCCATCCTATAGTCTACAGCATATCAAAATAACTCGTAACAATTACGATTAAATTGATATCTCTAATCGTACTTAATAATATTCATTATGCTATCATCGTATGATGCATAAGATTGACTAGACATTCTAATCAATTTCTCTTTCGACAAAGGAATCATCCTTTACCAAAGATGAATATTATATACTATAGACACATTAACTGTCAAACAGTTATACTAACTGTCACATAGATAGTCTTGCTGTTTCCTTTTTTAGATCATATCTAATGTACGACTAATGGGAGCATCTCTCAAGTCTCTTAGTTTTATATCATATATAAAACTTTATATCGAATATAATAGAGACCGATCCCACTGATTTCACGGAGAAAATAAGACTCAGGTAAACCTTTTACCTCATAAACATCTCATTATTACCTTAATAATGATAATGCCATTATGATGTAAAACACCCGAAGAAATTTGTAGGCTCCCACTTACTTTCTATCTCATATGTTTTCTCTATGCTTTGATAAAATCAGACAATTTGACTGATATCAAAATTAGAAAACACAAATTTCCAGAAAGCTCATCCGAGTCTACAATAGGCTCTATAAGCTAATATACCAAATTGTAATCTTAGCATAATACAAACTCCAGGGCCATTCCAAAACGAACTCTTCAAAGAAATCACAATGGATCTCTTATATGAATAAACCATTCAGAAACGCCACTTTGTATTTCTAGCTAAAATACACAGTTTAATATCAACATTAACCAAGAGATCTTTAATTATTCAATTAGTGCGACTAGAGACAAGTTTCCTTGGAATCTACGATAGATTATTGAGTATAACTTTTCTCTTTTTCATACTATAAAGGTCAAACCTTTAATAAGCTCACTTTGCTTGTGCTGTGCAAACCATTTGAACACTTTATGAACGATTCATAACGAAAGCTTAATCAAGTTCAAAACTTGATCGTAGTAAGCTATGAACAATCTTAGATCTATGGTTTAATACTAACTTCCGGAATCGATATCAAATATCGCTCCCACTATAAGTTATAGGATAATTTTTTGCGATAAGAAAACAACAGAATCATTAAGTATCAAATACTTTGCAAATGATTTTGACATCCTATTGGACTTATATGGAAGATGTCTAAGGGTCATTTCATCTTATTAATTATGTAGTTCCATTTATAGTTTATCACTCTCACAATTGACTTCAATAAGTCAAGTCTTTTCTACAATCGTCAACATCTGATGTTACACGCTAAGTAATAAAATAATTTCATTACTCGGGATCGTAGAAATGATATTCCATGAAATAGAATACAATATTCTATTAAATAGAATAAATGATAAACTTTTACTTGTACCTCCGAAGCGCAAGTACTTTCAATTATATATCTATTATACAAAAGAAAGATTAAAATCTTAAACACTTCAAGATTCGAATTTTGTACTTGTACATATCATATACACAACTGTAGAAACTAATGGAACCTTAATTAAATGGATGAATAAGTGTTTCTGGAGCATATCCCCAAGAGTATTGAAATTAATTCGGTAACACTCAATATCAAGCGAATCAAATCATATAAGATTCGATTTCTCCCACTAACCAATTCCATTACGATGGAATCGTAGAAGAATAATATTGAGTAAGAATCATATTCATTCAATAACCTTAGAACTAATTGTCATAAATTCATATGTTTGATCATATCAAACATCTTTGAATAATTCAAAGACTCACGATGAATTTTAAAGATCCAGTTTTCAAAACTTCAAATCTAATATCTTTGAACCAGTAAAATATTCTATCAGAGTTTCATCAGAAAATGTAACTAAGTCACGAAAATTCATTGACTAAGTTATGAAGTAAAGAAAACTACCTTAAGCAATTTACAACTCATTAAAGTGCATACATCCAATGTATCAGTTTAATAAATTTTTTGGTCTAATGACAATCATTGGTTAAATGAGATTTAATCACCTTCCTGAATACAATATTCATTAAATGGATAAGGATATGTGGTGTGATCTCGTATCAGACCATCCTTTACCATATGTAATAAGCATATACTTAAGTGATAAAATCTCATAAAACATTATTCTAAGTTATTTACTTAACCGAATATTTTCTTAATGTTTATCTATACGTCAATGAAAATACTAGTCCTATTAAAAAAATGTAACAATTATTTATAAAGAACAAGTAATTATCAAATAGTCACAAGTTCTGATATCAAATATCAAAACAATATTTTAAATAACTAGACGGGAGATCTGGTATCCAATACCTACAATTGTCGTGTTGTGAGAATCAATATTTTCTACATACAACTATATGCATCTCCTTTCTTTAACTTTATTATTTTACCTTCAACTATTTATAACAATTGCAAATAATTGAAAAGTAAATAGTGTCGGACACGTGATCTCTATATGAGACTAAAGCCAAGAAACGTCATTATCAGATAAATAAATACCTAATGGGGTTTTCTTAATGCCAGTGAAGAATAATACTTACCTTATCCAAAAAAAAGAAACTATTCTCTCTAGAATGATTATATCATAGTCTATTCTAATCTAGAAGCTATTTTAGATGTCTGCAATCATAAGTGAAGTCAAAAAAAAAAAAAAAAAATATATATATATATATATATTATAATATATATATATATATATATATAATATGCATGCAATGGATAAAAGTTTAATTCTATCTAAATAATAGAATAAGGAAAAACACAAGAGATAATTTTCATAATATTACACATTGCATTAGTTATGGATTTTTAACCTAGCAGTGCCTCCCACTACTTTACGTAATACCGTAATCCCCAATGAAAAATGAGAATTCAATAATTAAATTGAATTCCATAATAGGAAGTGGACCCCGTGAATATATTTTGACTCACAGCTTTGGGACGTTCTCGCCTACGTATATTCACGGGTAGACAACTCATTGTCAATCACACTCGTTGTGACTCTTGATTTTGTCCTGACCGTTTCTCATTGTGACAGCTTTGTACGTTCACATGAGGCGTATCAATGTTTCACTTGTCAATGACAAACTCAAGCTACCAATGTAGTCATGACAGCTTTGGCACGTTCAGGATTTCCACTTTCACTTGAATTTGTCTCTTATCATATAAGTTCTACCGGTGCAAATGAACTACCTTCAACCATAACTGCACAGCTTTGGCACGATACAGCTATAGCATCATGAAAATATTCACATCTGTATTGACAAGGCGGACAAAGAAATAAGTATTCCTAATACTAGTCACTTTAAAACCTTATTTATACGGCGATTTTCCTAAAAGATGTAATTTCACTATTTAAATAATCAAATTAAATAAATACATGCATGTAAAAAGTAAATATTAGATTAAATATCAAATTTAAAGGCTAATTTATATCATGGGTTCAGAATCAGACTCGCTCTAATACATTTTGTTGGGGATTTATCTGGGCGGCCGTAGCGGAAGAAGCGCGGTTCGGGCAAACTCGTAGTTTAAAATATTTAAACTTACGAATAAATTATTCAATATCCAGTATTAATAATTTATTCATATTTCACCTAAACATATTTATTCGATAACAAATGACGACATAAATAATATAGAAACACCGTGAAGTATTTACGAAAATATTTTTCCGTAAAATAGCATTAAACGCGTTTCCGACCGAACCGACCGACAATGAATATGGGGGCTGTCCAGGTCAGCCCCAAATATATTTGGACAGTTCGTGGCCTACTCGAACAGTGACCAACTCACTGTTTGGGCAGCCGTACCCGGTAACGCCGTTTTCACGTATTATCATTCCGAAATAATTTCCCGGCAATTATTTATGGGCATTAAAAATAAACTAATTTATTCTAATTACTCAATAAATAATAAAAACTAAATTTTATCCAAAAATCAGATTTTATCACTAATTATCGTGAGACCCCAATACTTTACATTTTGATCATTTAGTCATAATCTATCAAATATTAATTTAAGTGATTTCAAATCACTACCAAAATAATTATTACATATCATATACATCAAAATACTACTCACAACACAAAATCTCAATTTCTTCAAATTGCCGAATGTGCCCAATATTTTCCAGATTTTGTATATGAAAAGTCTCAATTTGGTTTAGGTTAAGAACCCTAATTTCTCAAATTAGTCCAATTAACAAAATTAACCAAAATTAACCAAATTCAACACTTTAATTTAATCTCTACAACACCAAACAAGTCTCACCACTTTGAAGCAACTCAAGAAACAATTCTAGGTTATCAACGAGTGGCCTGAAAACTCTAGAATGGCAACAAGATCATCAAATGATCAAAAGTGTGCTATACACCATTTAAAGCATATTGTTAATCATACATGCATACATATTTCATTCATGCTTCAAACTATCATAATACAAACAAGAAAGAGTAGAAAAACTAAGAAACACATGTTGTAGCCAAGAACAAAGGAACAAGTTTCCCTCTAATAGAAGTTGGAGAACTTACTTAAATCTAAGCAACCTTTGATTTTTTTTGTTTATTCTCTTTTCTCTTAACTTACTTTGTTTATGTTTTTGGTGGCTTCAACAAGTGTGAAGCAACTGAAAAAAAATAAAACCTTAATACTTAGGCAAATGGCCGAAATTTTGGCTATAGAATAAAAATGATATTTTGCTTTCTTTAATCATTTACAAAGCAAAAATCAATTTGATAACCATTTTCATTAATGTAAAAGTCAAATATTAACACTTAATCATTTCCTTTAAAAAATTTTATCAACTTAGATCTTTTATATTTTAATTACTTTAAATTATTTAACAATTAAATAATTATTTAAATACAAAAACAAAATAGTATTATGTTTACTTTAAATAATCCAAATACATATATTAATGAATATGTCAAAATCATTAATTTGACAATTAATTAATGTGTGTTAATAAAATCAAGTATTAAATACAAATACACATTAATTAGGAAATGACCAAAAGGCCATATGCAGTATCTTCCGTTGAACCGTTAAACGATATTAAAAATAATCAGTATTATTCATAAAGTTGCCCTAGTGCTCTACAAGTATATTTCATTAATGAGACTCTCTAAGTTCAAGGCATATCCGTCACAAAATCTAATTTCCTATCCATAATACCCACCCATAAAATTATGACGACCAAAGATAAACTCGCTTGAACTAACAGGTCGAGGTCATCGCATAGTATAATCTCTCCGTCATAAAGTATTCAGATTATTCAGAGATAAAGATATAACGTCAAATCTCTAAAGGTATAATCTCGTCGACGTTTTCTATTAGCAATTTATAATAACGCTGGGGAACTCATTCTACAGTGTATACCATGGTTTCCATTTGATTACAAGATTGATAAATCCATATTGAATACCATGCTCTGTTACACAGAACCGACGAATCCTATCTTGATACTACAGGATTCTAGCATGAGTAAAACACCCAAACGAACATGTGAAGGTCTGATCTAAATAGACGGTGACGTGACTGCCATCAAATATGGAGGATGATTCATATATCCATAGTGGTATCTCAAGTTTAAAGGAATCACTATGACTACTCAACCCGAAGAAGATTCCTATAAACGTTGGGTTTGTACCATCTATTAGGAAATTTTGGGTGAGTTCGGTTAGTGTTTATCAAAATATTAAACACTACACGTCTATAGAGTCTCCCGAGATTTATGGGTCATTAGGATAAACATTCGGACCAGTCACGATAATGACTGTACTGGTTCATCAGATTTTTTACTAACCGACCCGTGTAGTAAATCTTGACCAGGAACTTTTATTTGATAATATATATCGCTAGTGACACTTCTCAATGTCAATTACAGTTACGTTGAATTGCGCACTACATTATATATTATCGGGTTGACCGGCGTAAACACACACGTATAACGCAAGCGTACGTATCGTTCAAGTAGTATAAAAAGTATCGATCCCACGAGGACTTAATACCTAAGTTATTAATTTTATGAGGTTAAATGATTACTAGTATCTAACAGGTTGTTTAACTAATTTGAAATAGCGACGATTCTAAATTTAAAGACAATAAAATAAAATTTATTGAAAGATATTTTGAGAAAATTCAATATTAAAACTATCTAGGGTTGTGATTTATTCCAATATTATATAAAGATAAAGTGGTTATTTTATAATTGGGTAATATATTGATTTATTAACCTGAAACACTAATTTATGTAAAAGCCTCTTCCGATGGTCAATTACAAATACCTAGTATAATCCAATTGAACCATATGTCTATGTCAACCAAATTACCTAGATTCATTACGATTAAGTTCCAATTAAGACTACCCCCGCCCGACAGGTATATTCCTATCCTGTAAGGAAATCTATTGAAAGGGTTATCTATCCTTAAGGAAGATCGTGGGCTATTGAATCTAAGGTCTTAAACTTAAAATCCCTATGTCTAGTTCATTTTAAGTTTACCTAGTCAATTTAATTAATGGCCAGTTAATTAAAGAGCATTAAGATTAAGACTCAATAAATAAATCTTTATATTACCCAAATTATAATCTAACCCTTATAAACCCGTGACATTGAATTCATCACAACCCTAGATATTAACTTAGTTATGACACATAGCTAGGGCTGATAAAAACTTGAAAATAAAAGACATATAAACTGCTGAAAAGTAATTGCGATAATGAAATGCTGAAGAGAAAATTACAAATGAAATAAAATGCTAAGGCAAAAAGGAATTACTTTTAATATTACTAATTTAGATATCTCCCAATAAAATAATATATAAACTTATGAAATTATTTAATCAACCGACCAATCTGGCGGTATCCTGATTAAGTCCAATTAAGTCCAACCAGCCATATAGGCGGTAATATTTGTCCATAATCCAGCCATAAAGGCGGCGGTACCAAAATAAATTTACCAACCGACCAGTCTGGCGGTATCCTTGATTAATCAGTTTCAAACCAACAGAAAATAAATTTACCAACCGACCAATATAGCGGTATTCCTTTATTAATCAGAATTTTAAATAGTAAATATATTATTTTTAAGGGAGATTAATCTAAATAGCAATAGTAAAATAATTACCTTTCACCTTAGCATAGGGAAGTTACCTCCGCATAGTGAATAGTAAAAACTGTAAAATAAAGAAAGTAAATTATTATTACTACAAACAGTAATTAAAATTATTACAAAAGTAAAAAGTAAAAAAATAAAAATGAAAATTCTAGAGAGAGAAACTCCCTAATTACATAGAAGGAGTGAGAAAAGGTGTAATAAAAACTGAAAATTCGCGGCCTATTTATAGCAAAAAAAATTCACTATTTGGTCACTGTTCGCGCGTCGCGACGCCAAAGCCTCAGCGTCGCGACGCTGGATTTTTCACTATTTGGTTGACGTGGCACGATGAGAAGGCGACACGTGGCATGGCGGCTGACTGTTGAAGCGACACGTGGCAAGGCGGCTAAGACTCAATTATTATGCTGACGTCATTGGTGACGTGTCACTGTTCATGACGTCATTGGTGACGTCACTCTGATGATGTGGAAGACAACGTGGCGACACGTGGGGCGGCGGCCGTCAGACGAATGAGAGGTTGACACGTGTCGCGCTGTGATTGGCTGATGATGACATGGCATGTTGACTCGGTTGACTTGCTGATGTGGCTGCTGATGTGGACGATGATGTGGCGACACGTAGGATGACACGTGGGGCGGCGGCCGTCCAAGCAATAGGATTTCGACACGTGGCAAGGCGCATTTTAGCATCTCTGTTGTGATGGTGACACGTGTCACGGCGCACGTTAGCAAAGTCAACTTTTCTCAGATTCTGATTTTGTGGACCCGGCGCATGTTAGCAGATTCGGCGCACGCTGGGCGTCGCGGCGCGCAGTGTTCCAGCGTCGCGACGCGCAAGAGACGAAAATATCCCTGTTGACGCATTTTTGTCCGGTTTTGCCTCAAATTGCCTCCAGTGCTTTCCAAACTTTATTTATCTACAAAATAACACAAAACACATCAAAACATTCACAAAACTCAAGAAACTATACAAAATATTAGATTAAATGAGTGGGAAATAGTGATATAAATACCACTCATCACACCCCCAAACCTAACATTTTGCTAGTCCTCGAGCAAAATACAAATAAAATAACATAAAAATTTAACTAAGCCATTTTCGTAGGGATCACGGTTGCATTTAGCATATGCAACAAGCCTTTAAACCCCTAGGTGTCCCTAGTGGACGAGTGTAGTCTCGTGAGGGTTTACAGCAATGATACCCACAAACATTTTACAAAAGTAAAAAGGTATTAAAACTAATGCACACAAAAGCAAAAAGACAAGCGAAAAGAGAATAAAGAAGTTAGTAACTAATCAGGTGAAACTTCTACTACAAGTTACTAGTTGTTTTGTTTCTTTCTAAATTACCGAATAAGTAAATTCTCCGATTATTTTTATCTTTCTTCATATACACAGTCAACATAATATTAAACAACTCATTTTTGCCCACAACAGTCATAAGTGCAGTTGATAAGAGAGTAATTTTTGTCCTAAAGTTCTATCAGATTTCACACCTTTTTGTAGTAATGGAATAATTTTCTGATTTTTCTGATTTTTTTCTTTGCTTTTCTGAATTTTGACTTTTTATTTATATACAATACCTTCCGTCTATGTAGCGAGCTTTGGGTTGGTGACTCCCAAACCAGTTGGCTTTAGGGCACCAGGTGTTAAGACACCCCTACGAACTTAATTACTCAGACTTCAGATATGAATATATTTTTGCAGTATCTTCGATCCATGTAGCGAGCTTTGGGCCAATGACTCCCAAACCAGTTGGTTTTAGGGCACTAGGTGTTAAAACACCCTTACAGACTTAATAACCCGGATCTTAGATACTTTATTTTTTGTACATCAATTTTTTTTTTTTTTTTTTTTTTTTTTTTTTATTCCATAACTATGTATAGATGCTTCCTCCAATTAAACTATAGCACGGAATATTACAAACTTTTCAATTACAGCTCATGTCTGTATGTTTCCATGTAAGTTGATAATACCTGTCAAATGAGCATATGAAGATTCATTTTAGTCAGTATTATGGAGAATTCACAAATTAAATAATTCAAAAGGAAATAAACAAAATTAACTTATTTCGAAATAAATGGTTTGAAATACGTCTCAAGAGTGGAAACTCCTTACTCGGCTATTTCTTACCAATTCACCTTTTTAGTCAAAATAAAAACACAAAAAAAGCAAAATATTTTTGTAATTTTGAAAATTTTTCAATTTTTTTTGTATTTTTTCGAAAAATTTTGGACTAAAAATAAAAACACAATACAAACAAGTACTATTAACTATACCTCACCCCCAAACCTAAATGAGACATTGTCCCCAATGTCTTAAACAGTAGAAGAAGAGTTTAGAAAATAATACCTGGTTAGTTGAAATTCTACAGGAAAATTACAGGTTAAGATCCAGATTAATTCGACGTCTCTTACCACGATCGTCCTCGGACCAATTTATCTTTGAAATGATAGGGTCAACTTTCGGTTCATAGGCTATGAGTTGGTCAATTAAATCTGGAGCAGTTCTGGCAGTAAAGAGGAGTTCTTTTAAAGGTTTTGACACGAACCCATTTCTTCGAGCATCATCAAGAAACACACAAAGAAAATCATAAAACCCATCAACGTTGTACAGCCCAATTGGTTTCTGGTGTATGTTTAGGTTCGCCCAAGATAGTACAATAAAAATTTCCTCCAATGTGCCCAAGCCACCTGGCAAAGCAATAAAAGCATCAGAACGGTTAATCATTTCTACCAGTCGTTCAGACATACCTGGCACGATCAGTTCCTCTCCGTTTGTTGGTTCAATAAGATTTGCTTCTGCCAAGGGTTTTGGGATGATTCCCAAAACATGATTGCCTCCTTCCTGTACGGCCTTTGATACAATCCCCATTAGTCCGAGATTACCTCCGCCATATATTAAGTGTATATTCCTTGCGGCTAAGACTCGACCCAATTCCTGTGCTGCTTCTATGTATTGTGGTTTAGTACCAACAGTACTACCGCAAAACACACAAATGTTTTCAACTCGTCTTCTTGAAGTGGCTTCCATGTTTTACTCTGGATATCTTCAAATGTGCAATGATGAGTTGAATTTATAATACCTGAAAAGGGTGAGTAAAAATAGCACAAGTATCTTCCAAAGGACGATTAGTAGCGAAATAGTAAAATAGATCGTGATAGTCAACAAGATCTGGATCCTGTCGGAGAAAATAAAAGAAAACAACAAAACAAATCACAATTATTAGAAAAGATAAAGAGATATAATATTTACAAAATAACGGGCTTGATTGACGTCTATGCGTCAGGGACAAGCTTCCCATCCAATTTTCTTATAAATTGGCAAACAGGGTCTTTTTGAGTCAGATTCCCTAGACTTAACTGTTGTCTTTCTTTTTGAAATTGTGTATGTAATCTGCGAAAGGCTATATGAACATGTCCACTGGGATGCGTCTCAAGAGTCGAAGATATATCATCTAAAGACTCCTTACTCAAGCCATCCCTAATGAATTCAATTTTGTCTTCGCGATTAATAGACACCATTCCTAAAGAACGACAACGAGTGTTGCAATTCCATCGTGCACATTTGTAACAAACACCCATTTGTTTAGCTCTACGTTTCTTTGCATAGGTGCTTCTTCCAAAACCAGGCAGATGTGAAATAAAAGATTCAGAAGACTCACCTGCCAATCGAACTCTTGCTTCAATTACCCAACGAATATCATTGGGCACACCATGGATCGTCAGTAGTCTCATTCGTTCCAAGCGAGCTTTGTAAACTTTCAATAGAGATTTTTGTGGGAGAGAAGGAAATTGCTTGTGAAGATTTGCGAGAGCTTCTTCCATCTTGAAATGACTTAATCTGCAAAAACTAAACACACAAAATTAAATCACACCAAATCACAATATATACAAAAATTGCATGGGTTGCCTCCCTGCGAGCGCTAAGTTTTAAGTCGTCAGCTAGACGTTACTTCTCGAACGTTTATGCTGGATCTGAAAGTGTAACACTTTCTTTTTGTCGCCCAAATGATTCTCCCCAGTAGTGCTTGACACGCTGACTGTTAACTTTGAATGTGTTGTTGGTATTGGGATCCAGTAGCTCAACAGCTCCATATGGTAAAACCTGAGTGATTACAAATGGTCCAGACCACCTAGATTTCAACTTTCCAGGGAAAAGTTTCAACCTCGAGTTGTACAACAACACCTGCTGTCTTGGTTCCAACTGTCTGTGCACTATTTTTCGGTCATGCCATTTTTTTCTTTGTCTTTCTTGTATAATTTGGCATTGTCATAAGCCTGTAGGCGAAATTCCTCCAATTCGTTGAGTTGGTGAAGTCTTTTCTCTCCTGCAGCAATGGGGTTTTGTCTTGTAAGCTGTCCTGTGGGACATAATGCATCAATAGTTTTGTTGACCAGTCCTTCTTGTTGATCCAACGGTTCTTTCTAGGATTCTTTTGATCTCCCTGTTTGAAACCTCAACCTGTCCATTTGACTGTGGATGGTAAGCAGTGGCAATTTTGTGAGTAACTCCGTATTTGGATAAGAGTGCATCGAAGTATTTGTTGCAGAAATGAGAGCCACCATCACTGATAATTGCCCGCGGTGTTCCGAATCGAGTGAAAATGTTCTTCTTTATGAATTTGATCACAACTTTTGAGTCATTGGATGGCAGTGCAATTGCTTCAACCCATTTGGAAACATAATCTACAGCAACCAGGATGTACAGGTTTCCAAATGATGGAACAAAGGGTCCCATGAAATCAATACCCCATACATCGAATATTTCCACTTCTAGAATGTTTTGCAACGGTCCTTCGTTTCTCCTCGAAATATTTCCCGTTCTCTGGCACCTGTCACATTGAAAAGCAAAAAGATAAGCATCTTTAAAAAGAGTGGGCCAGAACAAACCTGATTGAAGGACTTTGGCTGCAGTTTTGTTTCCGCTGAAGTGTCCGCCGTATGGTGATGAATGACAGTGTTGCAAAACACTGTTAACCTCCTCTTGTGGGACACACCGTCTCAGTAATTGATCAGCACAGCGTTTAAACAGGTACGGTTCATCCCAGACATAGTGCTTGACTTCTTTGAAGAACTTCTTCCGTTGCTGAGTTGTCCATTCCAACGGCCATTTTCCTGTCACAATATAATTGACATAGTCAGCATACCAAGGGACTTCCTGTTGATTTATGGAAAACAATTGTTCATCTGGAAAAGTTTCTTTGATTGAAGGATCTTTGTCAGCTGTTTCTCCATTCTCGAGCCTCGATAGATGATCTGCCACCTGATTCTCTGTTCCTTTCCTGTCTCGAATCTCCACATCGAATTCTTGCAGAAGAAGTATCCAACGGATCAATCTAGGTTTGGCATCTTTCTTTTTGATCAGATATTTGATTGCTGAATGATCTGTGTAGACCACCACTTTGGGACCCAACAGATAAGAGCGGAATTTGTCAAAAGCATACACAACTGCGAGCAACTCCTTTTCAGTGGTTGTGTAGTTGAGTTGAGCTTCATTCAGAGTTCTGCTGGAGTAGTAGATGGTGTGGAAAATCTTTGCTTTGCGTTGTCCCAAAACTGCACCTACAGCAAAATCACTAGCATCACACATTACCTCGAATGGAAGGGTCCAATCTGGTGCTACAATGATGGGGGCAGAAATCAGTTTTTGTTTTAAGATCTCAAAAGCTGCCTGGCATTCTTTTGTGAAGTTGAAAGGCACATCTTTTCCAGAAGATTACAAAGAGGTTTTGCAATCTTGGAAAAGTCTTTGATAAATCTCCTGTAAAAACCTGCATGTCCAAGAAAACTCCGAATCCCTTTTACAGATGTTGGTGGAGGTAGTTTCTCAATTGTCTCGATCTTTGCTTTGTCTACCTCAATCCCTTTTTGTGAGATCCGGTGTCCAAGAACAATACCTTCCTGTACCATAAAGTGACATTTTTCCCAATTGAGTACCAGGTTTGTATCTTCACATCTTTGTAATACCTGTTCCAAATTTAACAAACAATGGTCAAAAGAATCTCCAAACACAGAAAAATCATCCATAAAAACTTCCATACTCTGCTCCAGCATGTCTGAGAAAATGGCCATCATGCAACGTTGAAAAGTGGCAGGAGCATTACATAATCCAAATGGCATCCTGCGGAAAGCAAAAGTACCATAGGGACATGTAAAAGTGGTTTTCTCCTGGTCTTCTGGTGTGTGATGGCAATCTGATTGTAACCTGAATATCCATCAAGAAAACAATAAAACTCATGTCCTGCCAGTCTGTCTAACATCTGGTCAATGAATGGCAGCGGAAAATGGTCCTTTCTCGTGGCTTTGTTCAGCTTCCTGTAATCCATACATACTCTCCATCCAGTCACCGTTCTTGTTGGAATCAGCTCGTTCTTTTCATTGGTGACAACAGTAATTCCTCCTTTCTTAGGTACACATTGCATAGGACTTACCCAAGTGCTGTCTGAGATGGGGTAAATGATACCAGCATCCAACCATTTGATGATTTCTTTCTTCACGACTTCCTTCATGATTGGATTGAGTCTCCGTTGATGCTCCACTGTGGGTTTGTATTCATCATTCATCAGGATTTTGTGCATGCAAAATGATGGACTAATGCCTCGAATGTCTGCTATAGTCCAGCCAATGGCTCTTTGTGTGCTCTCGTAAAACTCTTAGTAGCTTTTCTTCCTGTTCCAATGTTAGTGAAGAAGAAATAATAACAGGTAATTCAGAAGAGTTTCCAAGAAATGCATACCTGAGATGGCTCGGAAGTAACTTCAGTTCCAGCTGCGGTGGTTCTTCAATCGAAGGTTTGATTCGATCTTTCTTTGGCAGTTCCAAGCTTTCAACTGGTGGTGTTGCTTTGAATCGGAATGGTTTGTCAAGGTAATTGATACATTCCAAGATTTCAGCATCTAGTTCGTTGTCAGTCATATTGGTTATGCAAGCTTCAAGTGTATCTGTGAGATTTGACTCAGTATTCTGAACATTTTATCAACAACATCAATTCTGAAGCATTCTTCTTCTTCCTTTTCATCACTTGGAAATTTCATGGCTTGGAAAACATTAAAGGTCACTTCTTGGTCCTGCACTTTCATGGTTAGTTCTCCTTTTTGCACATCAATTACAGTTTTACCTGTAGCCAAAAATGGTCTCCCGAGAATGATAGGTATTTCTTTGTCTTCTTCCATGTCAAGGATGATGAAATCTGCTGGAAGGATGAGTTTGTCAACTTTAACTAGCACATTTTCAACGACTCCTCTCGGAAATGCGAGTGTTCGATCAGCAAGTTGCAAAGATACTGAGGTAGGCATTGCTTCTCCAATTTGCAGTTTCCTGTAAATAGAAAAAGGCATTAAATTAACACTGGCACCTAAATCACATAAAGCCTTACCGATGTAATGTTCTCCAATGGTGCATGGGACTGTGAAACTGCCAGGATCTTTCAACTTCGGGGGAAGCTTCCTCTGAATGATGGCGCTGCATTCTTCTGTCAATGCTACTGTCTCGTAGTCTCCCAATCTCCGTTTTCGTGAAAGGATGTCTTTCATGAATTTGACATAACTGGGCATTTGTTCCAAGGCTTCAGCAAATGGTATGTTAATGTGCAGCTTTTTGAAAATCTCCAAGAAACGAGCAAACTGTTTGTCCAGTTTGTTTTTCTGAAGACGCTGAGGAAATGGTGGTGGTGGAGTGATCTGTTCTTTTTCTTTTTCTTCCATCTGTGGAACTGCATCTTTTGGAACTTCCTCAGCAGCTGTTTTGACTCCAATATCTTTGTTGATCTCAGTACCACTCTTTAAGGTAATGGCTTGACATTGTTCCTTCCCTCTGTTCTTTGGATTTGGTTCTGTATTACTGGGAAGATTACCTGGTGGTCTGTAACTCTGAGCATTGGCCAGTTGGCCGATTTGATTTTCCAGTGCTTTGATGGAAGCTGATTGGCTCTGAAAGATAGCATCGTACTTTTTTAACTGAGCCAGCACTTCTGCTATTCCTGGTTCATTTACCTGCGTTTGGCCTTTGTTCTGTTGCTGGAATCCAGGTGGTGGATAGTTCTGTTGTTGACCTGAATTGTTACTCCATGAAAAATTAGGATGATTCCTCCACCCTGGGTTGTAGGTGTTGGAATATGGATTGTTCCCCTGCCTGTTGAAATTGTTGACATAATTCACCGTTTCTTCATGTTGATTTGATTCTGGTGCTCCTCCATATGGTGAACTTGTGGATCCAGTGGTAAGAGTCTCCATGAATTTGCATATTTGATCTAGCTTGGTGTTGACTGCTGTATTAGCTCCAACCTCATATATTCCTGCAATTCTTTGAATCAAACTTCTTTCAGTTGGCCACAAAGAGTTGTTGTTGGCCATTTCTTCGATTAATTCCCAGGCTTGATCTTCTCCTTTTGCCATTAAAGCTCCTCCAGCAGCAGCATCAATTGTGGTTCTCATTATTCCAGAAAGCCCATTATAAAATGTTTGGACTTGAAGCCATTTTGGAATTTCATGGTGTGGACATTTCCGGAGTAAGTCTTTGTACCTTTCCCAAGCTTCGTACAGAGATTCTGAATCTTGCTGCACAAAGGATGTGATGTCATTCCTCAGTTTTCCGTTCTGGCTGGTGGAAAATACTTTGCAAGAAATTTGGTGGCTAAGATGTTCCATGTTGTGATAGAACCTGCTGGTAATGAATGTAGCCAGGCTTTAGCTCTGTCCTTCAAAGAGTATGGGAAAACACGTAGTCTCATTGCTTCTTCAGCTTCTCGGTTGTAATTGAAAGTACCGCAAACTTCCAGGAAGTTGCTGATGTGGGAATTAGGATCTTCAGTTGCATTTCCTCCAAACTGAACTGATTGTTGTATCATCTGAATGCAAGTTTTGATGTCACCCGCATTTGCTGGTAATGGAGGGAGTACAATACATGAAATGAGTCTGTCAACCACCGGAATGGTTCTGTCTCGAATGGGAATTGGTGGTGCAACCTCCAAAGGTTCAGGTTCCATGTTGACTAAAGCTTCTTGAGCTTCTCGCCTTTCCCTTCTCAACTGTCTGATAGTTCTTTCAATTTCTGGGTCAAGCGGTCGTAGTTCAAAGCTTCTGGTTCGTCTCATGAAGTTTCTGAGAACCTGAAACACAAGAAAACAATAACAATAAGTAAAAAGAAATTAGATACAAGTAAAAGTATCTAACCCCTAAACTAATAATAAAAGATAAATAAGTCCCCGGCAACGGCGCCAAAAACTTGACCGGCGTAAACACACACGTATAACGCAAGCGTACGTATCGTTCAAGTAGTATAAAAAGTATCGATCCCACGAGGACTTAATACCTAAGTTATTAATTTTATGAGGTTAAATGATTACTAGTATCTAACAGGTTGTTTAACTAATTTGAAATAGCGACGATTCTAAATTTAAAGACAATAAAATAAAATTTATTGAAAAGATATTTTGAGAAAATTCAATATTAAAAACTATCTAGGGTTGTGATTTATTCCAATATTATATAAAGATAAAGTGGTTATTTTATAATTGGGTAATATATTGATTTATTAACCTGAAACACTAATTTATGTAAAAGCCTCTTCCGATGGTCAATTACAAATACCTAGTATAATCCAATTGAACCATATGTCTATGTCAACAAATTACCTAGATTCATTACGATTAAGTTCCAATTAAGACTACCCCCGCCCGACAGGTATATTCCTATCCTGTAAGGAAATCTATTGAAAGGGTTATCTATCCTTAAGGAAGATCGTGGGCTATTGAATCTAAGGTCTTAAACTTAAAATCCCTATGTCTAGTTCATTTTAAGTTTACCTAGTCAATTTAATTAATGGCCAGTTAATTAAAGAGCATTAAGATTAAGACTCAATAAATAAATCTTTATATTACCCAAATTATAATCTAACCCTTATAAACCCGTGACATTGAATTTCATCACAACCCTAGATATTAACTTAGTTATGACACATAGCTAGGGCTGATAAAAACTTGAAAATAAAAGACATAAACTGCTGAAAAGTAATTGCGATAATGAAAATGCTGAAGAGAAAATTACAAATGAAATAAAATGCTAAGGCAAAAAGGAATTACTTTTAATATTACTAATTTAGATATCTCCCAATAAAATAATATATAAACTTATGAAATTATTTAATCAACCGACCAATCTGGCGGTATCCTGATTAAGTCCAATTAAGTCCAACCAGCCATATAGGCGGTAATATTTGTCCATAATCCAGCCATAAAGGCGGTACCAAAATAAATTTACCAACCGACCAGTCTGGCGGTATCCTTGATTAATCAGTTTCAAACCAACAGAAAATAAATTTACCAACCGACCAATATAGCGGTATTCCTTTATTAATCAGAATTTTAAATAGTAAATATATTATTTTTAAGGGAGATTAATCTAAATAGCAATAGTAAAATAATTACCTTTCACCTTAGCATAGGGAAGTTACCTCCGCATAGTGAATAGTAAAAACTGTAAAATAAAGAAAGTAAATTATTATTACTACAAACAGTAATTAAAATTATTACAAAAGTAAAAAGTAAAAAAATAAAAATGAAAATTCTAGAGAGAGAAACTCCCTAATTACATAGAAGGAGTGAGAAAGGTGTAATAAAAACTGAAAATTCGCGGCCTATTTATAGCAAAAAAAATTCACTATTGGTCACTGTTCGCGCGTCGCGACGCCAAAGCCTCAGCGTCGCGACGCTGGATTTTTCACTATTTGGTTGACGTGGCACGATGAGAAGGCGACACGTGGCATGGCGGCTGACTGTTGAAGCGACACGTGGCAAGGCGGCTAAGACTCAATTATTATGCTGACGTCATTGGTGACGTGTCACTGTTCATGACGTCATTGGTGACGTCACTCTGATGATGTGGAAGACAACGTGGCGACACGTGGGGCGGCGGCCGTCAGACGAATGAGAGGTTGACACGTGTCGCGCTGTGATTGGCTGATGATGACATGGCATGTTGACTCGGTTGACTTGCTGATGTGGCTGCTGATGTGGACGATGATGTGGCGACACGTAGGATGACACGTGGGGCGGCGGCCGTCCAAGCAATAGGATTTCGACACGTGGCAAGGCGCATTTTAGCATCTCTGTTGTGATGGTGACACGTGTCACGGCGCACGTTAGCAAAGTCAACTTTTCTCAGATTCTGATTTTGTGGACCCGGCGCATGTTAGCAGATTCGGCGCACGCTGGGCGTCGCGGCGCGCAGTGTTCCAGCGTCGCGACGCGCAAGAGACGAAAATATCCCTGTTGACGCATTTTTGTCCGGTTTTGCCTCAAATTGCCTCCAGTGCTTTCCAAACTTTATTTATCTACAAAATAACACAAAACACATCAAAACATTCACAAAACTCAAGAAACTATACAAAATATTAGATTAAATGAGTGGGAAATAGTGATATAAATACCACTCATCAGGGTCTTTATCTAATTTATATATACCACTAAAATGATTTAGTTCAATTAATGAATTAAATAGAATAAATATAATAAAACGCAAGAGTGCAACCAATATATATAATTAAATAATCAAAAAAAAATAGTTTCATACAAAGAAGCCCACCCCATAAACAAAATTATAAAAAAGAAAATACACAGGAATCAGGGAAAAAAAAGACAATACAGACAAAAAAAACTAGAGATATGAAGGAAGAGACAAGAGAGAAGGAGAAGAAGACGGAGAAGCGAACACAAACAATAGATGACTTCTCCCACGATAGGAAAAAAGGGAGAAGAATGAGAGAGAAAAATAGTAAACAAAAGGATGAGGTGAGAAAATAAAACAAATAAAAAAAAAAAAAAAAGTAAAGGCAGCCGGAAACAACAAGAACCAAATTAAAAAAAAAAAAAAAAAGTACTTCTGAAAAAAATTAAGTAAAAATTATGGGAAACAAAAATAAATAAGTGTTAAGTAATAAAAAAAAAAATAGATTAAGTTAATATTATGAAAAAAAAAGTATTGCTCGTATTGATGAATCAGACATAAAATTATGATCTGGATTGGCTCTCCGAGCACCAACCCTAACAGATAGTCGGACTCTGAGGAGTAAAGTAATGGTTTGGGGTAAAATAAGGAGGCGCAGCGGAAGAAGCGGCTGTTCGGGCGAAAATCGTAGTTTAAA
The DNA here is from genome assembly GCA_019454045.1 of Zanthoxylum bungeanum. NCBI lineage: Eukaryota > Viridiplantae > Streptophyta > Magnoliopsida > Sapindales > Rutaceae > Zanthoxylum > Zanthoxylum bungeanum. The sequence goes on from SKCR01032880.1 coordinate 20,397, forward strand.
ATTTTAAACTTAGGAATAAATTTCAATATCAAATATTAATTTAATTCATTATTTCACCTAAACATATTATTCGAATCATATAATGACATAAATAATATAGAAACACGGAACGCAAAATTTTACGAAAACGTTTTTCCGTAAAAATAGATAAAAGCATTTGGCCGAACTGACCGACCAATGATCATTGGGAAAATGCCCGGTCAGCCCCAAAAATATTTGGAAAGTTCTGGGGCTGCCCAAAACAGTGCCCAGTTAACTGCTTGGGCAAGCCGTTACCGGTAACACCATTTCGTCGGTTTTCGTTTATTTTCACTCCAAAATAATTTCCGATAAATAATGTTCTGGGCAATTAAAAATAAAAATAATTTATCTAATACTCAATAAATAAAAATTACTTTTTTATTTGAAAAATCATATTTATCATTAATGCTATGAGACCCCTACACTTTGCAAATTAATCATTTTGGTCCTTAAATTGTAAAATACATATTTAATTGATTCCAAATCAATCCTAAAATGATTTATACAATTTGCAACATAAACCAGAAACTTTTCCGGATTTCCGGATTTCCGGAATTGCCCAGATTTTTCCAGAATTACGAAAACCGCCCAGATTTTGTATTAATTGCAATTTGGCCTAATTTGTTCAAAACACATCAAGATCAAATCCAATCAATTCCAAATTTGACATACATCAAATACACATCAAATTATATCATATATATGAAAAGCCCCAAAATTTGAATGGGTAAACCCTAATTTCATAAATTACTCAAATTGGACAATTTACATTAAATTGACAAAATTCAACACTTTAATCATCCAATTACCACACCAATCAAGTCTCACCATCATGAAATTAATCAAGAACAATTCTAGGTTAATTATGAATGGCTAATTAACTCTAGAATGGTAACTTTAATTATTAATTAATTTAATAAGCTTAATTACACCTAATAAGCTCATTGATTAATTATACATGCTTAACATCTCCAACTGTTGGACAATTATGACCCATAGCATCACTATTTGTACAGATCATGGTGTTGTTGTACAAATTAACTATGTGACAAAGGAGATTGCACTCTTATCATTTGTGATTAGATCACCTAGATGTATAAATGATGAGAGGTCCTTATGATTTGTTCCTGGATTGAGAATGATATGAGACAGTATCAGTCCACGAAGGATAAATCATTAAATATCCCTAGTCAGAGTATTATCGAGATTGGACATCAATAAATACGTAAAAGACAAGTATTACACTTGTGCGCGTTGTGAGGGCACAACGGCATAGTTCTCATATATTTGGGTATAGGATACTCATGCAAGTGTAATAGGAGGTTGTGTTTTATCGATGGTACGGGAAACAGCTTCGCTCTAGATAGACCCCTCGGAATTCCATTGGTAGTATGACTATGTGTCTTTGGAAGTCCGAAATCAGGGTAGGTGTATTTGGTCTTAACTTGAGACTTGCACCGCTAATACTTGCGACAATCAATATACTTTGGTTGTGGTCGTCCAGGGCTTTAACAGGTTCTGTGTACGCCAATGTTGGGTATATTGAGAATCGTAGTGTGTTAGGTGTGATGTCAAGACGGAAGTGTCACTCCAGTCATATGGAGATGATGGTCACGTAGGATACGTACTAGTACTCTTAAGTACTGCAGTCATCGGGATAAAATGACAAGGTCATGTTTATCCGATTATAAAGACTAGATACCAGACATCCGACATGTGCTTCGTACGGGGCAGACACAATTCCAGCCCCAGGCTTAGCACGTGATCATCCGATACTGGACAGAAATACGCAATACTAAGTATACTACGCCTGATATAGATCATTTATTCCTGTAAGGATATTTCTGGAGAATTGGGTAGGCATGGTGCTTTGCTAGAAGCCAACCTTGTCTTGTAAATCGGTAAAACGTAGTACTAGGTACTTACGTGTTCGAATAGTCCGACGACCGAATTTACTGCCAACATATCCGGGGATCTCATGGGTCGCTTCCCAAAGATTCACCGATGACGTATGACTCGCACTCTAAATTAATCTGGGATTAATAAGAAGAGAGAGAAAATTAATCTGGGATTAATTGCGGAGATATTTCATCTGGGATAAAATATCATTAAAAGAGAGATAACGGTTAATTTGGAATTAATCGATTAATTAATATATTTGATATATTAAACGAAATTGTATTTTGACGCAGAATTAAAATTAGATTTTAATTCGGGCGAACGAATTAATTTAGAATTAATTCGTTAGCGACGTGAATAGTGATTTCGCTAGACGTAATCATTTAATTACGACGCAACGGAAAATTCGTTAATTTGGAATTAGCGAACCCCAGCCCGGGATTATTTGCGAGCGTATTCGCATTTCGAATTTGAGTGCGGCACGTAAGTCAAATCAAGCGTCAAATCGCTAGTCGCATCAAGCGTCAAATCACATGTCACTTTGAGTGATGTGACACTTGATTGAGTGATGTGATTGAGTGATGGGAGTGGTTGGAGCCTTTATTGGCTTTGACTTTTGGAAGGAAAAATTGTGTATATGATTTATGGAAAATCATTTACCATTTTTTTGATGTAACAATTACCTCTCTCTCTCGGCAGCTCACTGACATTTTCTTCTTCTGGTTTTGCTCAAAACTGAGCAGTGAAGGGAAGCAAGAGTGGGATTTTGTGGCAAAATCACAAGTGCTAGCACACTTACGATACATGCGAATGTGATAAGGAAGTCCACCCATGAGCCGGGAACCATTCGACGAAGCTTGGAGCTTGACGAAGGACCACCATTGACGCCAAAACAGTGAGCTTGGAGCAGTCCACTGCCGCAGTTCACAGTGAGCAGTTTTCAATTTTTGTTCGTCGCGCGTCGCTCAACCGATCAATGTGAGTATTCCGCAACTTCGTTGATTTGTATTCGCACATATTTCATGCTTGTTTATGATCTTGGGACCTTAATAGAAACCAACAATGGCATCTAAAGCAAGGTTCAAGCATGAAAATGATTAGGGCTTAAAATTTGGGTAAAATTGATTTGAGCATATTTGGATGAAAATGAACATGATTAATTAGGCTAATTGGTGTTTTGGAAATATTGAATTGGTTAATTAATTGTGTTATACACTTTAAGTAATTAAATTATGAATTTGAAATTTGGTAATTTGATTATATTGGGCCTTAAATTGGATTTGGGCTTGTTGTGTTGTAATTGGGCTTATTGGGCTTGGTTGTACCAAGTATGGTTTAGGCCAAATGGTTGATTGAACATTGGATGATCAAACTCGTTTTGCTTTAAGTAATTAAATCAAATCGTTGTTTGAACATTGGATGATCACTAATTATCAGATTAATTAATTAGATTAGATTGATTGATAACATGCTTGTGTGAATACATGGTTGCGATGCATGAATAATGTATATCGGATGGATATTAGAAGGGTGTGAAATTTTAGAAATTGTTGTAATAAATTTGATTTATTAATTGGACCTGCGTGTCCAGCCTTATCACCTCCATATTCTTTGTATTCTCTTCTCACATATTCCCCTCAATGTAAATAAGGTTTCTTTAGAAGTGTAGTGTAACGGGTAGAAGTAATACATGTGCTAGCGGGAGAGAGAAAGAGAGAGATTTGATCTAGGATCATTGTGTAAAGTATCCATCCGCATATCATTATTATTTTATCATATGCGCTTTATTATGTGTTTATAATGCTTGTTTAAGGGTGTATGATGATGATACCTTAACAAAGATAATAAATTGGTTGACAATTTGCACTCGAAAAACCCTCAAACAATATTAAGCGTTTTTCCTTCCATTGAGTGATTCTCACTCAAGATCCGAGACTGGCATTGGCTTGTTGGCCAAAGTCAAGGCCTTTGTCCGTCGAGGATGTGTTTGAATCACGAGAGCTTTGTTCCAGATTGGTGTCTTGTCCAAGTTGTGGTTTGTTGGCCAAAGTCAAGACCACTTCTTGTCCATCGACATTGATTACGAAGCTTTCCATGGTCAATGGGTCGCGCTTAACTGGGATCACTAAGTTTGTTGTGCCAAAGCCAAGGCTTAGTTGATTCAGAGGAAAAAGGTTAGGTAATACATTGGATGTATTGGCATATATAAGATATATGTTTCGGACTTGGATGTCCCCCTACCGGATCTAGGAATTGGATTGGATCCAATCGATCTTAGAGATCTACCTAGTTAATTATCATACAATTTGTTGGCCAAAGTCAAGATTGTGTGATATTTAATGGGATCCTAGCCCACTAGGAAACACGGTTTCCCGAGTACTCGACAGAGGGTTAGAGGCTCGCCGAAAAATAGTGGGAGGCAAGAATTGAGTTTGCAATATTCGTTTAATTACTTGCCATACGCGCTCAAACAAATATCATTCGTCAAATAGTTAAATGTTAGTTGGACTAATATTTAAACGTTGTTTTAATTAAATAGTTGGATTATATTCAAACTATTCATTTATAGTTGATTTTATAATTGGATTATAGTATTCAATATAATTGATTTTAATCTATTAAATTATAGTTGATTAAATAGTTGGACTATTGTAATCATTATAATAAATAGTACCTAAATCGTTGATTAAATAGTTGGACTATTAAAATCAAGATAAAAATTGAAAGATTGACATTTAAAACATAATTCTAGGGAAAATGTATTTAAATGGTTTAATTTTCAAATTGGGAATAAATTTCAGGATGGTCCTGGAAAATAATAAGTTACTTTATTTGATAAAATAACATATTAGGCCTAAGCCCGGAGTTAAGCAAATAGTATAGCATAATCTTTGGAAGATTTATGTGATGATAACTTAAGTGCTTAATCCATTAAGCTTGTCACAGTAGACTCCTTAATTTCTGAATCAGAACTAAGGATTAGATCCTTAAAGTATGATAAAGAAATTGAAGGATCTTCATAAATCTATACTTAGATTTTAGAAGTACTAAATTCCAATACTTAATTCTTGGAGAGTTAATGACTATTCTCAATGAGACAAAGTCAAAGTTTGCAATTAGGCAAGTAGCGCAAGGCGCACCTTACTTCGATATTCTAGAAGGCCAAGGCTTGCCCAAAGGCTTCTGGAGTGTTGAAATTGGCAAAGGCAAAATCATTATAGTCTTCTGGGAAGATAAATGACATATCCCAAAATGTCTGCAAATTGTAGCAAACGGGATCGCGGAAGCGTGACTGCCGTTTGGACAAAGCAGACATGAAGGAATTGAAGACGAGCAAGGCTCTGACTTCAAATATGTTTGTCAACATTATGTTTACTACTAGTATTAAATTGGATTTTAAATACTTAGTGTAAAACATAAAATATATTTATTGATGTTCAGAATCTGTTTTGAACAGGATACTGACCTCAATAGAGATTTATCTGCGATTTGGAAACGGGACGAAAGTCACTGTTTTAACCGTAGGTACCTAAGTTTAGGAACTACCTTCGGGTGTGTACTTAAATTAGGAAACTGTTATAATGTAACTAGTTTGACTAGGAACATTATCTCTATATCAGTGTTTGATCCGTTGCGGATTGACCTTTATATTCTAGAACACTAAAGTGTTTCATTATATAAAGATGATATTGAGATAAACACATTAGATGTGAATAACAGAATTTATATTTTGAATATAAATAAAATCTCAAATGTATAAAATGAAAAACAAACAGCTCAAACTGATTTGATCAGAAGAAACTGATGTGGCATTGTTGTCTGGGACACAACTAAAACAAGACTCGTATATCCACACTTTCGAAGAGTGGGTACTCGGACTGATTTGATTCCATTCAAATAAAGTCTACGAATCTAGTTTATTGGGCAAAGTGCCTAAAACACTGTTTACTTGGTAAAAAAGTGCAAATGCCACAGATCTGTTAGCCTTATTTCATAGTGAAGCAAGTGGGCACATGTCTAGCTAGGCTAGAAATGGATATGAATATTTCGTGACCTTTAAGGATGTGGCATCGCGTTATGGTTATGTGTTTCTTTTGAAGAACACAAATCGGAAACTTTTAAAGTTTCGACATGAAATAGACAAACAGATCGGCTAAAGTATTAAATCATCGCGGTTAGACCATGATGAAAATACTTAAGCAATAAGTTTCTAATATACTTGAAAGAGTATAGTATTCTTTCAATGAGGACTCCTCCCGGAACACGTCAGTTTGACGGTGTGTCCGAACAGTGAGTAACCGAATTTTGTTAGACATGATAAGGTTAATCATGAGTCGCTCTGAGCTACCATTTCCTTCAACGGATAAGCTTTAAACAGTGCAGAACTTATTTAGAATAAGGTTCCATAAAATTTGTTTGACAGATTTCATATTAGATATGAACAGGACAGAAACCGGGTTTCTCATTCCTGGAGATTTTTTTTTTTGGATAAGGTAAGTATTATAACCAAAGAAAGCTATACAAAGAGCAAAGGGGCATACCCCAGGCACTAGAGAGGACAGGCCCTCCTAGAAAAAAGCCAAAAGGCTACAAAGCCAAAAGGCTACAAAAGAATCAACAAAAGATGTCATCGGGTAAGTGCCACGAAAGGTGAAGCCATTTATTGTCATAAGATGGATTCACCTTTCGTAAGGAGCTAACACGATTCCGAACATCAAAAACAATATCATAAAGAAGAGCAGAAACAGGCCGGGTATGCTAGGCATATGTTTGGATGATACCAAACTAGAACCCAAATTGGATAAGTGCCAATTGTAGGTTATCCTAGGGATACCATAAGTATTGTACTTATACAACTCACAAGAGAACAATTGGATTGTTGCTCGCCATGCGGTTTTCCTAAGAAGAATACCGATATGCAGTGGTAAATGGGAGGATAGTAAAACTCGATGAAAAATCGGAGTAATACTATTCAAGGCACCAAATCTTAATGGAACATAAATAGTTCATCAAGGATGAAACTATTGCCATTAATCTTCGAATACACAAGAACCGCGTAAGTCGGAGAGAGTCAGAAAACAACCTGGGGTATGGGTTTCTGATCTCACCTCATAAATATGTCAGTCTTATTGAGGCATACCAACTGACTACGTATGAGGAAGTGATACAAGGTATCGACTCCCTAATTATGGCAAAGTGCCATGAGTCCAAAATGGATTCCATGTATATCAACATGTTTAGAACTAGTTGATGTACCGCAAGGAATTGTGCCTATTGGTACTTATAAGTCTTCAAGGAAGACATACATGGATGGCAACATACAAACGTATAAAGTTAGGCTTTTAGCGGAAAGATATCGTTATCAACATTGTGTTGATTTCGATTCAACCTTTTACCTGTTGCCACGGTAAATCCATTTGGATAATGCTTGCTAACGCTGCATGTTTCATTTATGAAATATGACAACTTAACGGGAAAATTGCTTTCCTGAAAAGGAAACCTTTCGGAGGATGTTTATAACATCGTGTCGGTTTTGTCGTACCAAAACTAGCAAACAAGGTTTGCGGGTTATTCGATCCATGTTTGGATTGAAGAAAGCATAGGTTCTTGGAATTATCGTTTTGATGTAATCATAATAGTTTATGATTTAATTCAAAATGAAAATGATTCTTGTGTATATAAGGAGGTTAGTGGGAGCGCACTGACAGTGGCTGTCCTATAAATAATGATAATATGTCATTTCTTGGAAATGATATTCCCATAAATAAAATCGGTGAAAGCTTGGCTTTCGATAAAACTCTCCGAGAAATCGTATATTGAAAAATGTACGCGACCTGGTGTCTCATACGCTTTGAGCATATGTGACAAGAAGTCACTTGGGTGGAAACCAAGCAAACCCCCAAGCATCTTTCTCAAAACCCCAAGAACTTTGAATACTGATTTTGTAGGAACAAAACCCAACCAAGATCAGCCCCTAACCACCATGAAACTCACGTCCATGATAACTACAAGCATGGAATCAGATTGCATTTTGCTAGCAATGGAGACGCCACTAAGTTGCCAAGCTTAGATAAGTCAATTTGAACTTGAAAAGGGGAATCCCTCCCTCACAAGAAATTTAGCCATAGCCAAAGCTTAAAAGCTTGAAAGTTTGATGAAAATGTCGTGAATGTTATTTCAAAGAAGAATAAAACAAAGTTTAAATAGGTTACAAAGAGAAACCCTAAAGGTGTGAATGGACAAAAATGTCCCTAAAGTGAAATTACCAAAAGACCTAAAAACTACCCAAATCTTTCACTCAAGCACGTCCCCAAAAGTCTTTTCCCACCTAAAGTAGCTTAAAACAATGATTAGAAACTAATCTAACTTAAGCTAATTTGAGGTGCTTACATCAAATAGTAAATTGACGTGCTTACTCAATAAGCAAGGTTCTAAGCATAATTAACCCTAACGTCTTGGTCAACTAGCTTAATTACATCATAAATAAAGTCAACATGTCGAGCACAAATGACAAAAATGCCCCCATTTGGCCGAATTCAACATAGTCCCAAAATAGGTCAAATCATATCAAAAGAGTACTGGTGCCGAAGCTGCTCTGCTATGCTTCAGTCTGAGCTGATCTGGGTCAAATGAAATAGTTTGGGGACCTCTCTGGTTATGCCCATATGTGTCTATGGTGTGCACTTGACTTGGTTGCTGCAACTGGTCACATAGCTCTGAGCTAGTCCCGTAAAGGCCTCTATGATCTTCTTTGCTCTTTGGCGTGTGATTGGACCTATTGGCAACTGCATGGGTTCCTCCAAGTTGTTAGATGCAAACTCTGGCCCCACTATTGCGTCTGTGATCTTCTTAGCTCATTGGCATGTGATTGGGCCTGTTGGCAATTGCAAAGGCTCTAATGTTCCTTGGGTGACTGCATTCATGTCAAATGTTGTCCCTTGGATCATGTCAATATGGATTCACAAACAGGCCAATCCAAGTGATAGTCACTGGATTGATGTTAAGAACATCCGTTAGTATCTTAGAGAACTAAAGATGTTGTCTTAGTCTATGGAGAAGGAGAACTTGAAGTGACTGGGATCACTGTAGCAAGTTTCCTAAACCGATAAAACGACTACAAGTCGCAAACGGTACTATACAATTTGAATAACGGAACAGTGAGCTGGAAATCTTCCAAGCAAGATACTATTACCGTATAAACAACAAATACAGGTAATTGATGCAGCTGAGGCGGCAATTGAAGCCATTTGGGTCGATAATAATCTAATTAGATTAGATATAATTCTGTTAGCAGCTGAGCTAGGCGTCAGCACAGGCTAAAGAATTAATGGTCTCATCAACGATCCAGATACATACTTCGATATTCATCTGATTCATACGGATCATACATCGTGGCGATGTGATGATCGTATAAATCGCATCAGATGATAATCATGCAAATCTGCTGACGAAAGCCTTTTCTCAGCAGTTTGAGCAAACCGTACATAGTTCGGGTGTAAGACACTCGAGTGACTGGCTATAGGCCAAGTGGGAGATTGTTGGACAATTATGACCCATAGCGTCACTATTTGTACAGATCATGGTGTTGTTGTACAAATTAACTATGTGACAAAGGAGATTGCACTCTTATCATTTGTGATTAGATCACCTAGATGTATAAATGATGAGAGGTCCCTATGATTTGTTCCTGGATTGAGAATGATATGAGACAATATCAGTCCATGGAGGATAAATCATTAAATATCCCTAGTCAGAGTATTATCGAGATTGGACATCGATAAATATGTAAAAGAATAGTATTACACTTGTGCGCGTTGTGAGGGCGCAACGGCATAGTTCTCATATATTTGGGTATAGGGTACTCATGCAAGTGTAATATGAGGTTGTGTTTTACAGATGGTACATGAAACAGCTTCGCTCTGGATAGACCCCTCGGAATTCCATTTGTAGTATGACTATGTGTCTATGGAAGTCCGAAATCAGGGTAGGCGTATTTGGTCTTAACTTGAGACTTGCACCGCTAATACTTGCGACAATCAATATACTTTGGTTGCGGTCGTCCAGGGCTTTAACAGGTTCTGTGTACGCCAATGTTGGGTATATTGAGAATCATAGTGTGTTGGGTGTGATGTCAAGACGGTAGTGTCACTCCAGTCATATGGAGATGATGGTCACGTAGGATACGGTACTAGTACTCTTAAGTACTGCAGTCATCGGGATAAAATGACAAGGTCATGTTTATCCGATTATAGAGACTAGTTACCAGACATCCGACATGTGCTTCGTACGGGGCAGACACAATACCAGCCCCAGGCCTAGCACGTTATCATCCGATACTGGACAGAAATACGCAATACTACGTATATTACTCCTGATATAGATCCTTTATTCCTGTAAGGATATTTCTGGAGAATTGGGTAGGCATGGTGCTTTGCTAGAAGCCAACTTTGTCTTGTAAATGGGTAAAACGTAGTACTAGGTACTTACGTGTTCGGATAGTCCGACGACCGAATTTACTTCCAACATATCCATGGATCTCATGGGTCGCTTCCCAAAGATTCACCGATGACGTATGACTCGCACTCTAAATTAATCTGGGATTAATAAGAAGTGAGAGAAAATTAATCTGGGATAAATTGCGGAGATATTTTATCTGGGATAAAATATCATTAAAAGAGAGATAACGGTTAATTTGGAATTAATCGATTAATTAATATATTTGATATATTAAACGAAATTGGATTTCGACGAGGAATTAAAATTAGATTTTAATTCGGGTGAACGAATTAATTTAGAATTAATTCGTTAGCGACGTGAATAGTGATTTCGCTAGGCGTAATCATTTAATTACGACGCAACGGAAAATTCATTAATTTGGAATTAGCGAACCCGAGCCCGGGATTATTTGCGAGCGCATTCGCATTTCAAATTCGAGTGCGGTACGCAAGTCAAATCAAGCGTCAAATCACTAGTCGCATCAAACGTCAAATCACATGTCACTTTGAGTGATGTGACACTTGATTGAGTGATGTGACACTTGATTGAGTGATGTGATTGAGTGATGGGAGTGGTTGGAGCCTTTATTGGCTTTGACTTTTGGAAGGAAAAATTGTGTATATGATTTATGGAAAATCATTTACCATTTTTTTGATGTACCAATTTCCTCTCTCTCTCTTTGATTTCTTTTCTCTCTCTCGGCAGCTCACTCACATTTTCTTCTTCTGGTTTTGCTCAAAATCGAGCAGTGAAGGGAAGCAAGAGTGGGATTTTGTGGCAAAATCACAAGTGCTAGCACACTTACGAGACATGCGAAGGTGATAGGGAAGTGCACCCATGAGCCGGGAACCATTCGACGAAGTTTGGAGCTTGACGAAGGACCACCATTGACGCCAAAACAGTGAGCTTTTGTTCGTCGCGCGTCACTCAACCGATCGATGTGAGTATTCCGCAACTTCGTTGATTTGTATTCGCACATATTTCATGCTTGTTTATGATCTTGGGACCTTAATAGAAACCAACACCAACAATTTTCCAATCACAATAATTCACATAATTAAAGATTAGAGAAAATTCTAAACTACACAAGTTGAAGTATAGAAATGAAGAAATAATTTCTTAATTGAAGAAAATTGGAAATAACTTACTAAAACTCCAAGTTAGAAGCTTTTCCGTTAGGTTCTTCAATTTTTCTCCTAATCTTTCCTTAGTAAATATTTTAGAAACCTTGTATATCTTTTGAAAAATGAAACAAAAATATAATACCCTTTTCTTTTTCTTGTCATTGCGAGAGTTACAAGAAGAATAATAAGCCATGCAATTTTTTGTTTCATTTTAATTGGTCATGATTACTTGTTACACTTTGTTCTGGCCAGGTTTCCTCATGGTCCAGTTGGGTTCACTCTTATTTGTTGCGGGGGAGAAGTTTTTGGGAGGTCCCTTGTCCTTCAGATTGCTCTTGGAGTTGGCGTAAGATCTTGGAGCTTCGTTCTTGGTCCCGTCGGCGGATGAGAGTGACGATTGGGAATGGTGAGAAGACGTTATTATGGTTTGATTATTAGCATCCTGTTGGCCCGATTGTGGACACGTTGGGCGAGAGAGTGATTTATGATTCTGGCTTGGATAGAATGGCTACAGTTGCATCCATTATCTCCGATTCTGCTTGGCAATGGCCCCCATCTAGATCTGCTGCTCTTATTGATTTGGCTCAGTCTCATCTTCCGTCTCCTTCTAGTTTGAGGGAGGATGTGCTGGTTTGGGAGGAGGATACAAACAGAAGATTCTATGTGGATAGTGCCTGGAATGCTATGAGGTCAAGGAGACCCCAGTTGCATTGGTCTCGAGTTGTTTGGTTCTGGAAGGCAATTCCCCGTCATTCCTTTCTTATTTGGATGTCTATTCAGGGTGGCCTTTGTACTCAGGACAGTTTGATGAGATTTGGCATCTCTGCTTGCTCGCGGTTGTATTCTCTGTGGTTGTTCGAGTGAGGACATTGATCATCTTTTCTTCCAGTGCCTCTATTCTTCAAGGGTCTGGTCGTCTGTGCTGGCCATGTGTGGGTAGATTGGAGTCGCGCCGAGATTGGTGTCAGACTGTTGTGTGGGTTTGTCAGTTCTCCGGAGCCTCTTTATGTCATCTTCTGGTTCGTCTGTCCTTTGCAGCGTCAGTCTACCATATTTGGAGGGAGAGGAATGCTCGCACTCATGATATGCCTCTTCTGCATGTTTCTGCTCTTCTTTATGATATTGCTTTTGATGTTCGGAATCGTGTTAGCTCCTTACGAAAGGTGAATCCATCTTATGACAATAAATGGCTTCACCTTTCGTGGCACCTACCCGATGACATCTTTTGTTGATTCTTTTGTAGCCTTTTGGCTTTGTAGCTTTTTGGCTTTTTCTAGGAGGGCCTGTCCTCTCTAGTGCCTGGGGTATGCCCCTTTGCTCTTTGTTTAGTTCTCTTTGGTTATAATACTTACCTTATCCAAAAAAAAACAATTACTTTAAAAGCAAATAACAAGTGAACCAATGAGAACTTGCCATTTCCTAACAATTAAAATAATGAAACAAGTGTTACCACTAATTCCATGCCATTTAAAAGTTAAATCATTACTTAAGATATTTATTTTATTAATTAATTTAATTATTTAACAATTAAATAATTAAAAAATAAATATAACTATCTTAAATATATGTATTATATTTACATTAAATATCTCAAATACATATATTAATAATATATATCAAATATCATAATTTGATATTTAATTAATGTGTGTTTAATAATATCAAATATTAAATACAAATACACATTAATTCGAAAATGACCATTAGGTCCCGATCGCATGTATATTTCGTTTAACCATTAAACGAGTTATAAATAATCAATATTATTCATAACAGTTGCCCTAGTGCTCTACGATATATTTCATTAGTGAGACTCTCTAGATTCAGACATATCCGTCACGAAATCTAATTTCGTGTCCATAATTCACCCACCCGTAACTTATGACGACCACGGATAAACTCGCTGAATCATACAGGTCAAGGTCACTGCATACGTATAATCCCTCCGTCACAGGTATCAGGACTATCCCAGAGATATAGATATAAATGTCAAATCTCTATAGGAATAATATTGTCGACGTATCTATTAGCAATCTCTAAAAAAACATTCGGAACTTACTTCCGAAGTATACTATGGCCATAGATTTAAAACATTCGAAACGCCACTTTGTATTCTTTAGCTAAAATGTACAATTTAATATCATCATTAACCAATAGATCTTAAATTATTCAATCAGTGCGACTAGAGACAAGTTTCCTCATAATCTACAATAGATTATAGAGTATAACTTTTCTCACTGTCATACTATAAAGGTCAAACCATTATTAAGCTCACTATGCTTTTGCTGCGTAAAACATTTGCACATTTTATGAAAAATTCATAATAAAAGCTCAATCAAGTTCCAAACTTGATCGTAGTAAGCTATGAACCTTTAAGATGATTCCTTGTAGTGTTTTGCTAGCAATGGAGACGCCACTAAGTTTGCCAAACTTAGATAAGTCGATTTTAACTTGAAAATATCCCTCCATTACAAGAATTTGGCCATAGCCAAAAAGCATAAAGCTGTAATATTCTATCAAATTCGTTGATTGTTTTCAAAATGAAAAATAAAGAAAGCTTAAATAGTGTTACAAAGAGAAACCCCAAAGGCATAAAGACAACAATGCCCCTAAAGGCTAAATTACAAAAATACCAAAGTCTTCAAGTCTTCAAAGGCATGTGAAGCTTCATTCAAAACTGATTTGGGCCAAGTGAAGTGGCTTTGGGCCCTCTCTATTGAAGCCCACATGCGTCTCTATTTGTTTATTGCAATCGTCCATAAAACTCTGAACTAATCCCGCCATTGCTTTTCTGAGTCTTTTGGTCATTTGCCTCGTAATTGGCCCTTCTGGTACTTGTAATGGGTCTTTTCTTTGTTTTCGGCCTGGATCATGTCATCCCCTCCATATTGAAAAGGAATCGACCTCGAATCTGTACATGCATCAAAATGAGTTAAGTCAGAAACATTAAATGCAGCAGACACGTTATACTTCCTTGTAAATAAAGCTTGTATTCATTGTCAGTAATCTGTTCCAAGACTTGAAATGGACCATCCAATCTCGGTTGTAGCTTAGATTTACGTTGTTCAGGAAATCTCTCATTGTGCATGTGTACCCAAACCCAATCTCCGGGCTGAAATACCACACGCTTTCTCCCCTTATTAGCATGAGAAGCATATTGCTCATTCTTTCGTTGTATTTGCTCTCTTGCTTTCTCATGTATATGCTTCACCAAATCGGCTTTCATTTTTCCATCTACCCCGCATGCTCATCAACAGGCAAATGTAACAAATCTAATGGAGTTAGTGGCTGAAAACCATAAACAATTTCAAATGGTGAGTAAGATGTAGAGGAATGAATACTACGATTATATGCAAATTCAACAAAAGGCAAACAATCCTCCCAGGTTTTTAAGTTCTTATTGATAATAGTACGCAATAACTGAGTCAAAGTCCTATTAACAACCTCGGTCTGGCCATCAGTTTGGGGGTGGCAAGTAGTAGAATACAAAAGTTTAGTTCCCAACTTACCCCATAAAACTTTCCAAAAGTGACTAAGGAATTTGACATCACGATCTGAAACTATACTCCGTGGAATCCCATGGAGTCGTACTACTTCTCTAAAGAACAAGTCAGCAATGTTAGTGGCATCATCAGTTTTATGACATGCTATAAAGTGTGCCATCTTACTGAACCTATCAACCACTACAAAGATGGAATCTCTACCCTTCTTAGTCCTAGGTAAACCCAAGATAAAGTCCATCGATACATCTACCCATGGCTCACTAGGTATAGGCAATGGTGTATACAACCCATGAGGCATAACCTTAGATTTAGCCTGTTTACAAGTTAAGCATTTATCACACAAACGCTCAATATCTCTCCGCATTTTAGGCCAATAAAAATGTTCACTCAATACCCCTAAGGTTTTGGCAATGCCAAAGTGCCCCATTAAACCTCCCCATGTGCTTCCCTCACTAACAACTCACGCATACTACAAACAGGAATGCATAATCTATTCTCCCTAAACAGAAACCCATCATGTTGGTAGAATTTACTAAAAGCAGACTTTTCACATGCAGCATAGATAGTACTAAAGTCAATATCACTAGCATAAAGTTCTTTAATAAATTCAAACCCAAGCATTCTTGCACTCAATGAAGTAAGTAAAGCATACCTTCGCGATAGTGCATCGGCGACAATGTTTTCCTTACCTTGTTTGTAGCGGATTACATATGGAAATGTCTCAACAAACTCTAACCATTTTGCGTGTCGTTTGTTCAGCTTACCTTGGCCCTTCAGATGCTTCAATGATTCATGATCTGTGTGGATCACAAACTCTCGAGGCCACAAATAATGCTGCCAAGTCTCAAGGGCTCTCACTAGTGCATACAACTCCTTGTCATATGTGGGGTATCTCAAAACTGCTCCATTAAGCTTCTCACTAAAGTAGGCAATTGGTCGCTTTTCTTGCATAAGAACCGCTCCAATGCCTATCCCGGATGCGTCACACTCAATCTCAAATGTCTTCTCAAAGTTGGGTAAAGCCAAAACTGGTGCATTGCACAACTTCATTTTAAGATCCTGGAATGCACGCTCCTGCTCTTCTTCCCATTTGAAGCCAACAGTTTTCTTCACTACTTCAGTCAGTGGTGCTGCAATACTACTGAAGTCTTTAACAAATCTACGGTAGAAGCTTGCTAATCCATGGAAGCTTCTGACTTCTGTCACTGTTGTTGGTGTTGGCCAATCCTGAATTGCCTTCACCTTTTCCAAATCTACCTCGATGCCATCTGCACTCACAACAAATCCAAGGAAAACAATTCTATCCATACAAAAAGTGCACTTATCAAAGTTATCATACAGTTTTTCCTGCTTAAACACATCAAGAACATGCTTCAAATGCATAATATATTCATCTATTGTTTTATTGTAAACTAAGATGTCATTAAAATAAACCACAACAAACTTACCTAAAAATGCACGCATAACATGATTCATCAATCTCATAAATGTGCTAGGTGCGTTTGAAAGACCAAATGGCATAACTAACCATTCATACAAGCCATACTTAGTCTTAAATGCAGTTTTCCACTCATCTCCCTCTCTCATGCGAATTGATGGTATCCACTCTTTAAATCAATCTTACTAAAAATTTTGGAACCATGCAATCATCCAACATAGTCATCTAGTCTAGGAATGTGGTGACGATACTTTACCGTAATATTTTGATAGCTCGACAATCAACGCACATACGCCACGTCCCATCTTTTTTAGGAACTAGAAGCACTGGTACTGCACAAGGACTCATGCTTTCCCTTACATACCCTTGTCCATCAACTCCCGTACTTGCCTTTGTAGCTCATTTGTCTCCTCGGGATTGCTCCTATAAGCCGGTCTATTAGGAATGACTGCCCCAGGTATGAAGTCTATCTGGTGCTCAATACCTCTAATGGGTGGAAGCCCACTAGGTATGTCCTCTGTCAGTACGTCACTATAATCCTGCAAAAGAGATAAAATAGACACAGGAAGCAAAGGGTCAGTGTTAGTAAAATAAATATGAGACTCCTTATAGACTAACAATAGCATGAGCTTGCTAGCCTTGAACGCTTTCCTCGCTTCACCATCACCCATGTAGAAACTCTTTTTAACTCTCCCTTTTGTTTCCCCCTCACGTGCACTCACATTCCCCTGGGAACTCCCACGGCCTTGGCCATTTTTTCTCACCAGATACATCACTCTCACTAGTCTCACCCAATGTGGTGTTTCCCTTCGCTCTCTCTTTGTCACGCTCAAGTTGCAACTTAACCTGATCTTCATGGACTTGTGCAGGTGTAAGTGGGTATAATGTAATGGGTTTTCCCTTATGCTGAAAAAAATACTTGTTCTTGAACCCATCATGAATAACCTTCTTATCAAACTGCCACGGTCTGCCAAAAGAATATGTCCTGCATGCATCGGTATCACATCACATAGGACATCATCTGTGTATGGCCCAATGGTAAACAATACCAGCTTTGTCACACTTATTTCCCCACAATCATTTAACCACTGCAACTTGTAAGGCTTCAGGTGTCTCAAGCAACTCAACCCCAATCGCTCAATCAAAGCTGTGCTAGCAACATTAGTACAACTGCCCCCATCTATGATCATACTACACCCCTTGCCATTCACACGGCACCTAGTAAGGAATATGTTATCCCTCTGCTACACACTCTCATCCTCTACAACATGTGCACCCAAAGCACGCTTGACAACTAAGGATAAGTTATTCAGCGGGTATGCAGGTCCCTCATGGTCACTAGCATCCTCCAACTCTGGCATCTCATCCTCAACCTCACTATCGGTAGAGTACACCTCTCCACTATTTTTATCAATCACTAAGGTACGCCTATTGGGACATTGTGAAACATAGGGTCCCATGCCCAACATTTGAAACACATTACATCCTTAGTTCTAGTAGCTGCACCCTCAGGTTTTGGTCTAGTTTTGCTCGGTTTTGCAGCCTCTTTACCCTTGGCACTAGGTTCGGCCCTAGGCTTATTAAAGCCTCCACTGAACTCGCCTCTAGGCTTGTCAAAGCCTCCATCTCGCTTCTCATTCGGAACCCATTTTCCCTTCCATACAGAAGTAGCCTGAGTACCTAATTGTAGGAAACGCTTTCCCTCGCGCAGCGGAAGCGATTAGGCTCACGGATCGAACTTGAAAATTTTTTCTGCTCTTCCCTTTGCTTGGCCGAACCACACCAGTTGATTCACTGATGTTTTGGACAAAATCTCAGCTCCGGAATAGCCCCGAAACAGTCCCCGAATAGCCCTTGAACTGCAGTGAAATAACGGACTGTTTTGGACACGTTATGGGCGCGAACTGCACCCAGTTTCAGGTATGATTTGCGCCACTCACTGCTGAATTTCAGATCTGATTTTTCTCCAAAAATCAATCCTAACACAGCCCTAAAATTATCCTAAAGTGTTTCCCAAAATCCCGAATGAAAACCAAACAAAACGGAGCTCCCTGAGAACTTGTATCTGCGCAAATTGCAGGGATTCCAGGGGCTGGTTGCCGTGACTTGTGTTAAGTATTTGGGGATATTTTTCAACGTCACGAGGTATTCCGAACTATGTCTCGACACTAACGGAGGGTAGTGTGGGCTACACTCACAAATTAATCTCTAAACGGTTTAGAGAATAATCACATACACCAAAAGAATTCTCAACTCTTGAGAGCTTGGAGAAGGAGATGGAGGCTAGGGTTTTTGATTTCTTGGATCAGAAAAATTAAATCATAATTATTCTTTTATACTTATGGTTAATTCGTTTCATTAAACAAATCAACCACAAGTCTCCCATTGCTCTTGAAATTCGGCCAAGGGGGGGATTAGGAATCCTTGTTTTATTTTTACTTCCAAAATAAACAAATCCTACTCCCTTTAGGACTCCAAATTTTCGGCCAAGGGGGATTTAATTTGGATTTGATTTTGTTTCCAAAACAAACAAATCATATCCCTAATATGACTCCAAAAATTTGGCCAAGGTAGGGGACAATTAGGATTTGATTTTGTTTCCAAAACAAACAAATCCTATTCCTTATCCAATAAGGAATCCTACCTTGGTAATAATCCTTAGCCTTATTAAATTATATCATATATAATTTAATGTTCTAATTTAATAATTATCATAAATAATTATTAATACTTTATATTAACTTTTAATATAAAGTCTCATGTGTGATATAATTATTAATAATCATATTAATAATATTTATTCCTTTTGTGAGTATATAATGGACCATCCAATTATATTAGCTCCGCTATAGTAAATCGAGCTAGCACGGGGACCAAGTGGACCTACGGTTCTGAGCTCCAATAATCTCGAAATATTAATTAAGCTCTTAATTAAATATTACGAATTATTAACTCCGGGTTATTCCACTAAAAACCGAAGTTGCACTCTCGTCGTCGTAGATGAAATATAAGGCCAAACAAAGTCGGTGTCCACCGATAAAGTCATTGCATACGAATTGATCCTTCACAAATATCTCGTAATTAGAGCCGGGTCATAATGTCTGTTATACCCCTCTAATTATTTTATCTTAAGTACCATTGATTCTCTAACGAATGATTCATTCATAACTGTTATGAATATTAATCTTTCTATTCGTAATAGAAAGACTTGAGCGCTCTAATCGTTCAAGTACCGAATCAACCATTAAGAGAGATATTCATCTACTTCTCGCAAGAAGGAGTGAATTCCATGTCTATGCAAAACGTTCCCAGCTACATAACAGACTATGCCCCCCAAAGTACGTAGTTATTGGTTGGGATTGCTACACCAACCTCACATTTGTAAATCAAAGGACACAACCCGTTATGCAGGAGTTCGTAGTATACTCAGGATTAAGATCAATCCATATATGACCATCAAGTATATCGAAATGACTTTCTTTGTTTAACGGATATTATAAGAATGTCATTTTATCTAGGCCCAGTCCTATATGATCACATCATATAAGGTGCCTGACATGATCCAGACCGACAACAAAACAAAGGACGCATTACAAGTACCAGAAGGTCCAATTACGAGGCAGAGGACCAAAAGACTCAGAGAAGCAATGGCGGGATTAGTTCAGAGTTTTATGGCTGACTGCAACAAACAAATAGAGATGCATGTGGGCTTCGATGGAAAGGGCCCAAAGCCATTTCATTTGGCCCAAATCAGTTTAGAATAAAGCTTCCTAGGCTTTTGAAGACTTAAAGACTTGATATTTGTGTAATTTCGTTTTTAGGGGCATTGTTGTCTTTACGCCTTTAGGGTTTCTTTTTGTAACACTATTTAAGCTTACTTTCTTCTTCATTTGAGGGTAATCAACGAAATTGTAAACTCAAAAGCTTAAAGCTTTGGCTATGGCCGAATTATTGTAAGGGAGGGATTCCCCTTTTCAAGTTTGAATCGACTTATCTAAGTTGGCAAACTTAGTGGCGTCTCCATTTGCTAGCAAAAACACTACAAGGATTCATCTTAAGGGTTCTCAAGGGCAAGTTCTTTGTGGGTCTTCTTTGTGACTTGGAAGGGTTTTGTTCCTACAAAATCAAATTCGCGGTTCTTGGGGTTCTGTCCGTTCCTTGGGGTTTGCTTGGATTTCGAATCCAAGTGGGTTTCTTGTCATTTGGTATCAGAGCTCAGGGTTCCCAGGTCTGATTTTTCTATCTTTCCTTTTGTTTGATTCTGTTTTTATTTTGTTCTTTGTTTTTTCGTTTCAGTTCTTGTTGGATCTTGTTTCTGTTTTTGTTTTGTTTATATTATGGATCTGGTTTTGTTGTTCTGCATATCAGTTCATCTTTTATCATTTTCCAGTTCTGAATTTTTTTTTGTTCTGTTCTTCCTGCCAGTTCATCCTAGTTGCATATCAGTTTATCTTTATCACTTTTTCCAGTTCTGGGCTTCTGTTCTGTTCTTCCTATCAGTTCGTCATAGTCATTCTGTTCTTTAGCATATGTTTAAGAAATAAGCATGTTCTTGGCGGCTGTGTGTTTTGTTTCTAAACCCTAGTGAAGTGTGAAATCAGACCCTGAAAAACTAAGTGAAGTCTGAAATCAAACCTTGAAATCTTAGCTTCTGAAATCAGACCTAAAAAATATCCTTTGAAATCTGCCTCTGAAATCAGACTCTGAGTTCAGACCTTGAAACTTAACCATTGAATCAGACTCTGATATCAGACCCTAACCAGTAACCTCTGAAAATTAGCCTCTGAATTAAGACCCTGAAATCAGACCCTTATTCGACTCTGAAATCAGACACTGACCAACAGCCTCTGAATAAAGACCCTGGATTCAGACCCTCATCAGACTCTGAAATCAGGCTTTGAAAACCAGCCTCTGAAATCAGAACCTAAATCAGCCTCTGAAATCAGAACCACATTTAGCATCTGACGTTATCAAAAAAAAAAAAAAAGACTTGAGTGATAGTGATCACTTGAGCAAAAAAAAAAAAAAGTTTAGTTCCCAACCTACCCCATAAAACTTTCCAAAAGTGACTAAGGAATTTGACATCACGATCTGAAACTATACTCCGTGGAATCATATGGACTCGTACTACTTCTCTAAAGAACAAGTCAACAATGTTAGTGGCATCATCAGTTTTATGACATGCTATAAAGTGTGTCATCTTACTGAACCTATCAACTACTACAAAGATGGAATCTCTACCCTTCTTAGTCCTAGGTAAACCCAAGATAAAGTCCATCGATACATCTATCTATGGCTCACTAGGTATAGGCAATGGTGTATATAACCCATGAGGCATAACCTTAGATTTAGCGTGTTTATAAGTTAAGCATTTATCACACAAACACTCAATATCTCTCCGCATTTTAGGCCAATAAAAATGTTCACTCAATACCCCTAAGGTTTTGGCAATGCCAAAGTGCCCCATCAAAACTCCCGAGTGTGCTTCACTCACTAACAACTCACGCATACTACAAACAGGAATGCATAATTTATTCTCCCTAAACAGAAACCCATCATGTTGGTAGAATTTACTAAAAGCAGACTTTTCACATGCAGCATAGATAGTACTAAAGTCAATATCACTAGCATAAAGTTCTTTAATAAATTCAAACCCAAGCATTCTTGCAATCAATGAAGTAAGTAAAGCATACCTTCGCGATAGTGCAACGGCGACAATGTTTTCCTTACCTTGTTTGTAGCGGATTACATATGGAAATGTCTCAACAAACTCTAACCATTTTGCGTGTCGTTTGTTCAGCTTACCTTGGCCCTTCAGATGCTTCAATGATTCATGATCTGTGTGGATCATAAACTCTCGAGGCCACAAATAATGCTGCAAAGTCTCAAGGGCTCTCACTAGTGCATACAACTCCTTGTCATATGTGGGGTATCTCAAAACTGCTCCATTAAGCTTCTCACTAAAGTAGGCAATTGGTCGCTTTTCTTGCATAAGAACCGCTCCAATGCCTATCCCGGATGCGTCACACTCAATCTCAAATGTCTTCTCAAAGTTGGCTAAAGCCAAAACTGGTGCATTGCACAACTTCATTTTAAGATCCTGGAATGCACGCTCCTACGCTTCTTCCCATTTGAAGCCAACAGTTTTCTTCACTACTTCAGTCAGTGGTGCTGCAATACTACTGAAGTCTTTAACAAATCTACGGTAGAAGCTTGCTAATCCATGTAAGCTTCTAACTTCTATCACTGTTGTTGGTGTTGGCCAATCCTGAATTGCCTTCACCTTTTTCCAAATCTACCTCGATGCCATCTGCACTCACAACAAATCTAAGGAAAAATTCAATCCCATACAAAAAGTGCACTTATCAAAGTTAGCATACAGGTTTTCCCTACCTTAACACATCAAGAACATGCTTCAAATGCATAACATGTCATCTAATGTTTTACTGTAAACTAAGATGTCATCAAAATAAACCACAACAAACTTACCTAAAAATGCACGCATAACATGATTCATCAATCTCATAAATGTGCTAGTGCGTTTGAAAGACCAAATGGCATAACTAACCATTCATACAAGTCATACTTAGTCTTTAATGCAGTTTTCCACTCATCTCCTCTCTCATACGAATTTGATGGTATCCACTCTTTAAATCAATCTTACTAAAAATTTGGAACCATGCAATTCATCCAACAAGTCATCTAGTCTAGGAATGTGGTGACGATACTTTACCGTAATATTATTGATAGCTCGACAATCAACGCACATACGCCACGTCCCATCTTTTTTAGGAACTAGAAGCACTGGTACTGCACAAGCACTCATGCTTTCCCTTACATACCCCTTGTCCATCAACTCCCGTACTTGCCATTGTAGCTCATTTGTCTCCTCGGGATTGCTCCTATAAGCCGATCTATTAGGAATAACTGCCCCCGGTATGAAGTCTATCTGGTGTTAAATACCTTTAATGGGTGGAAGCCCACTAGGTATGTCATCTGTCAGTACGTCACTATAATCCTTCAAAAGAGATAAAATAGACATAGGAAGCAAAGGGTCAGTGTTAGTAAAATAAATATGAGACTCTTTATAGACTAACAATAGCATGAGCTTGCTAGCTTTGAACGCTTTCCTCACTTCACCCTCACCCATGTAGAAACTCTTTTTAACTCGCCCTTTTGTTTCCCCCTCACGTGCACTCACATTCCCCTTGGGAACTCCCACGGCCTTGGCCGTATTTTTCTCACCAGATACATCATTCTCACTAGTCTCACCCAATGTGGTGTTTCCCTTCGCTCTCTCTTTGTCACGCTCAAGTTGCAACTTAATCTGATCTTCATGGACTTGTGCAGGTGAAAGTGGGTATAATGTAATGGGTTTTCCCTTATGCTGAAAAAAACTTGTTCTTGAACCCATCATGAATAACCTTCTTATCAAACTGCCACGGTCTGCCCAAAAGAATATGTCCTGCATGTATCGGTATCACATCACATAGGACATCATCTGTGTATGGCCCAATGGTCAACAATACCAGCTTTGTCACACTTATTTCCCCACAATCATTTAACCACTGCAACTTGTAAGGCTTCAGGTGTCTCAAGCAACTCAACCTCAATCGCTCAATCAAAGCTGTGCTAGCAATATTAGTACAACTGCCCCCATCTATGATCATACTACACCACTTGCCATTCACACGGTACCTAGTATGGAATATGTTATCCCTCTGCTGCACACTCTCATCCTCTACAACATGTGCACTCAAAGCACGCTTGACAACTAAGGATAACTTATTCAGCGGGTATGCAGGTCCCTCATGGTCACTAGCATCCTCCAACTCTGGCATCTCCTCCTCAACATCACTATCGGTAGAGTACACCTCTCCACTATTTTTCAATCACTAATGCACGCCTATTGGGACATTGTGAAACATAGTGTCCCATGCCCAACATTTGAAACACATTACATCCTTAGTTCTAGTAGCTGCAGCTCACCAGGTTTTGGTCTAGTTTTTTCGGTTCTGCAGCCTCTTTACCCTTGGCACTAGGTTCGGCCCTAGGCTAATTAAAGCCTCCACTGAACTCGCCTCTAGGCTTGTCACAGCCTCCATCTCGCTTCTCATTCGGAACCCATTTTCCATTCCATACAGAAGTAGCTTGAGTACCTAATTGTAGGAAACGCTTTCCCTCGCGCAGCGGAAGCAATTAGGCTCACGGATCGAACTTGAAAAATTTTTCTGCTCTTCCCTTTGCTTGGCCGAACCACACCAGTTGATTCACTGATGTTTTGGACAAAATCTCAGTTCCGGAATAGCCCCGAAACAGTCCCCGAATAGCCCTTGAACTGCAGTGAAATAACGGACTGTTTTTGACACGTTATGGACGCGAACTGCACCCAGTTTCAGGTATGATTTGCGCCACTCACTGCTCAATTTCAGATCTGATTTTTCTCCAAAAATCAATCCTAACACAGCCCTAAAATTATCCTAAAGTGTTTCCCAAATCCCGAATGAAAACCAAACAAAACGGAGCTCCCTGAGAACTTGTATCTGCGCAAATGCAGGGATTCCAGGGCTGGTTGCCGTGACTTGTGTTAAGTATTTGGGATATTTTTCAACGTCACGAGGTCTTCCGAACTATGTCTCGACACTAACGGAGGGTATGTGGGCTACACTCACAAATTAATCTCTAAACGGTTTAGAGAATAATCACACACACCAAAAGAATTCTCAACTCTTGAGAGCTTGGAGAAGGAGATGGAGGCTAGGGTTTTTTGATTTCTTGGATCAGAAAAATTAAATCATAATATTCCACTAAAAATCCGAAGTTGCACTCTCGTCGCGTAGATGAAATATAAGGCCGAACAAAGTCGGTGTCCACCGATATAGTAATTGCATACGAATTGATCCTTCACAAATATCTCGTAATTAGAGCCGGGTCATAATGTCTGTTATACCCCTCTAATTATTTTATCTTAAGTACCATTGATTCTCTAACGAACGATTCATTCATAACTGTTATGAATATTAATCTTCTATTCGTAATAGAAAGACTTGAGCACTCTAATCGTCAAGTACCGAATCAACCCTTAAGAGATATTCATCTACTTCTCGCAAGAAGGAGTGAATTCCATGTCTATGCAAAACGTTCCCAGCTACATAACAGACTATGCCCCCCCAAGTACGTAGTTATTGGTTGGGATTGCTACACACAACCTCACCTTTGTAAATCAAAGGACACAACCCGTTATGCAGGAGTTCGTAGTATACTCAAGATAAGATCAATCCATATATAACCATCAAGTAGATCGAAATGACTTTCTTTGTTTAACGGATATTATAAAAATGTCATTTCTATCTAGGCCCAGTCCTATATGATCACATCATATAAGGTGCCTGACATGATCCAGGCCGACAACAAAACAAAGGACGCATTACAAGTACCAGAAGGTCCAATTACGAGGAAGAGGACCAAAAGACTCAGAGAAGCAATGGCGGGATTAGTTCAGAGTTTTATGGCCGATTGCAACAAACAATAGAGATGCATGTGGGCTTCGATGGAAAGGGCCCAAAGCCATTTCATTTGGCCTAAATCAGTTTAGAATAAAGCTTCCTAGGCTTTTGAAGACTTAAAGACTTGATATTTGTGTAATTTCGTTTTTAGGGCCATTGTTGTCTTTACGCCTTTAGGGTTTCTTTTTTTAACACTATTTAAGCTTACTTTCTTCTTCATTTGAGGGTAATCAACGAAATTGTAAACTCAAAAGCTTAAAGCTTTGGCTATGGCCGAATTATTGTAAGGGAGGGATTCCCCTTTTCAAGTTTGAATCGACTTATTTAAGTTTGGCAAACTTAGTGGCGTCTCCATTTTCTAGCAAAAACACTACAAGGATTCATCTTAAGGGTTCTCAAGGGAAAGTTCTTTGTGGGTCTTCTTTGTGACATTGGAAGGGTTTTGTTCCTACAAAATCAAATTCGCGGTTCTTGGGGTTCTGTCCGTTGCTTGGGGTTTGCTTGGATTTCGAATCCAAGTGGGTTTCTTGTCATTTGGTATTAGAGCTCAGGGTTCCAAGGTCTGATTTTTCTATCTTCCTTTTGTTTGATTCTGTTTTTATTTTGTTCTTTGTTATTTTCGTTTCAGTTATTGTTGGATCTTGTTTCTGTTTTTGTTTTGTTTATATTCTAGATCTGGTTTTGTTGTTCTGCATATCAGTTCATCTTTTATCGTTATCCAGTTCTGAATTTTTTTTTTGTTCTGTTCTGCCTGCCAGTTCATCCTAGTTGCATATCAGTTCATCTTTATCACTTTTTCCAGTTCTGGGCTTCTGTTCTGTTCTTCCTATCAGTTCGTCATAGTCATTCTGTTCTTTAGCATATGTTTAAGAAATAAGCATGTTCTTGGCGGTTGTGTGTTTTGTTTCTAAACCATAGTGAAGTGTGAAATCAGACCATGAAAAACTAAGTGAAGTCTGAAATCAGACCCTGAAATCTTAGCTTCTGAAATCAGACCTAAAACGTAACCTTTGAAATCTGCCTCTGAAATCAGACTCTGAGTTCAGACCTTGAAACTTAACCATTGAATCAGACTCTAAGATCAGACCCTGACCAGTAACCTCTGAAAATTAGCCTCTGAATTCAGACCCTGAAATCAGACCCTTATTCGACACACTGACCAGCAGCCTCTGAATTCTGACCCTGGATTCAGACCCTCATCAGACTCTGAAATCAGGCTTTGAAAACCAGCCTCTGAAATCAGAAACTCAATCAGCCTCTGAAATCAGAATCACATTTAGCATCTGACGTTATCAAAAAAAAATGGACTTGAGTGATAGTGATCACTTGAGCAAAAAAAAAAAAGTTTAGTTCCCAACTTACCCCATAAAATTTCCAAAAGTGACTAAGGAATTTGACATCACAATCTGAAACTATACTCCGTGGAATCATATGGAGTCGTACTACTTCTCTAAAGAACAAGTCAACAATGTTAGTGGCATCATCAGTTTTATGACATGCTATAAAGTGTGTCATCTTACTAAACCTATCAACCACTACAAAGATGGAATCTCTACCCTTCTTAGTCCTAGGTAAACCCAAGATAAAGTCCATCGATACATCTACCCATTGCTCACTAGGTATAGGCAATGGTGTATACAACCCATGAGGCATAACCTTAGATTTAGCATGTTTATAAGTTAAGCATTTATCACACAAACGCTCAATATCTCTCCGCATTTTAGGCCAATAAAAATGTTCACTCAATACCCCTAAGGTTTTGGCAATGCCAAAGTGCCCCATTAAAACTCCCCAGTGTGCTTAACTCACTAACAACTCACGCATACTACAAACAGGAATGCATTATCTATTCTCCCTAAACAGAAATCCATCATGTTGGTAGAATTTACTAAAAGCAGACTTTTCACATGCAACATAGATAGTACTAAAGTCAATATCACTAGCATAAAGTTCTTTAATAAATTCAAACCCAAGCATTCTTGCAATCAATGAAGTAAGTAAAGCATACCTTCGCGATAGTGCATCGGCGACAATGTTTTCCTTACCTTGTTTGTAGCGGATTACATATGGAAATGTCTCAACAAACTCTAACCATTTTGCGTGTCGTTTGTTCAGCTTACCTTGGCCCTTCAGATGCTTCAATGATTCATGATCTGTGTGGATCATAAACTCTCGAGGCCACAAATAATGCTGCCAAGTCTCAAGGGCTCTCACTAGTGCATACAACTCCTTGTCATATGTGGGGTATCTCAAAACTGCTCCATTAAGCTTCTCACTAAAGTAGGCGATTGGTCGCTTTTCTTACATAAGAACCGCTCCAATGCCTATCCCGGATGCGTCACACTCAATCTCAAATGTCTTCTCAAAGTTGGCTAACGCCAAAACTGGTGCATTGCACAACTTCATTTTAAGATCCTGGAATGCACGCTCCTACGCTTCTTCCCATTTGAAGCCAATAGTTTTCTTCACTACTTCAGTCAGTGGTGCTGCAATACTACTGAAGTCTTTAACAAATCTACGGTAGAAGCTTGCTAATCCATGTAAGCTTCTAACTTCTATCACTGTTGTTGGTGTTGGCCAATCCTGAATTGCCTTCACCTTTTTCCAAATCTACCTCGATGCCATCTGCACTCACAACAAATCTAAGGAAAACAATTCTATCCATACAAAAAGTGCACTTATCAAAGTTAGCATACAGGTTTTCCTACCTTAACACATCAAGAACATGCTTCAAATGCATAACATGTTCATCTAATGTTTTACTGTAAACTAAGATGTCATCAAAATAAACCACAACAAACTTACCTAAAAATGCACGCATAACATGATTCATCAATCTCATAAATGTGCTAGGTGCGTTTGACAGACCAAATGGCATAACTAACCATTCATACAAGTCATACTTAGTCTTAAATGCAGTTTTCCACTCATCTCCCTCTCTCATGCGAATTTGATGGTATCCACTCTTTAAATCAATCTTACTAAAAATTTTGGAACCATGCAATTCATCCAACAAGTCATCTAGTCTAGGAATGTGGTGACGATACTTTACCGTAATATTATTGATAGCTCGACAATCAACGCACATACTCCACGTCCCATCTTTTTTAGGAACTAGAAGCACTGGTACTGCACAAGCACTCATGCTTTCCCTTACATACCCCTTGTCCATCAACTCCC
Organism: Zanthoxylum bungeanum; assembly: GCA_019454045.1. NCBI lineage: Eukaryota > Viridiplantae > Streptophyta > Magnoliopsida > Sapindales > Rutaceae > Zanthoxylum > Zanthoxylum bungeanum. Next base: position 49,564 of record SKCR01032880.1, read on the forward strand.
GTACTTGCCATTGTAGCTCATTTGTCTCCTCGGGATTGCTCATATAAGCCGATCTATTAGGAATGACTGCCCCCGGTATGAAGTCTATCTGATGTTAAATACCTTTAATGGGTGGAAGCCCACTAGGTATGTCATCTGTCAGTACGTCACTATAATCCTTCAAAAGAGATAAAATAGACATAGGAAGCAAATGGTCAGTGTTAGTAAAATAAATATGAGACTCTTTATAGACTAACAATGGCATGAGCTTGCTAGCTTTGAACGCTTTCCTCACTTCACCCTCACCCATGTAGAAACTCTTTTTAACTCTCCCTTTTGTTTCCCCCTCACGTGCACTCACATTCCCCTTGGGAACTCCCACGGCCTTGGCCGTATTTTTCTCACCAGATACATCACTCTCACTAGTCTCACCCAATGTGGTGTTTCCCTTCGCTCTCTCTTTGTCACGCTCAAGTTGCAACTTAATCTGATCTTGATGGACTTGTGCAGGTGCAAGTGGGTATAATGTAATGGGTTTTCCCTTATGCTGAAAAAAATACTTGTTCTTGAACCCATCATGAATAACCTTCTTATCAAACTGCCACGGTCTGCCCAAAAGAATATGTCCTGCATGCATCGGTATCACATCACATAGGACATCATCTGTGTATGGCCCAATGGTCAACAATACCCACAATCATTTAACCACTGCAACTTGTAAGGCTTCAGGTGTCTCAAACAACTCAACCCCAATCGCTCAATCAAAGCTGTGCTAGCAACATTAGTACAACTGCCCCCATCTATGATCATACTACACCCCTTGCCATTCACACGGCACCTAGTATGGAATATGTTATCCCTCTGCTGCACACCCTCATCCTCTACAACATGTGCACTCAAAGCACGCTTGACAACTAAGGATAAGTTATTCAGCGGGTATGCAGGTCCCTCATGGTCACTAGCATCCTCGAATTCTGGCATCTCCTCCTCAACCTCACTATCGGTAGAGTACACCTCTCCACTATTTTCATCAATCACTAAGGTACGCCTATTGGGACATTGTGAAACATAGTGTCCTATGCCCAACATTTGAAACACATTACATCTTTAGTTCTAGTAGCTGCACCCTCAGGTTTTGGTCTAGTTTTGCTCGGTTCTGCAGCCTTTTTACCCTTGGCACTAGGTTCGGCCCTAGGCTTATTAAAGCCTCCACTGAACTCGCCTCTAGGCTTGTCAAAGCCTCCATCTCGCTTCTCATTCGGAACCCATTTTCCCTTCCATACAGAAGTAGCCTGAGTACCTAATTGTAGGAAACGCTTTCCCTCGCGCAGCAGAAGCGATTAGGCTCACAGATCGAACTTGAAAAAATTTTCTACTCTTCCCTTTGCTTGGCCGAACCACACCAGTTGATTCACTGATGTTTTGGACAAAATCTCAGTTCCGGATTAGCCCCGAAACAGTCCCCGAATAGCCCTTGAACTGCAGTGAAATAACGAACTGTTTTGGACACGTTTGGGCGCGAACTGCACCCAGTTTCAGGTATGATTTGCGCCACTCACTGCTCAATTTCAGATCTGATTTTTCTCCAAAAATCAATCCTAACACAGCCCTAAAATTATCCTAAAGTTTTTCCCAAAATCCTGAATGAAAACCAAACAAAACGGAGCTCCTTGAGAACTTGTATCTGCGCAATTTGCAGGGATTCCAGGGGCTGGTTACCGTGACTTGTGTAAAGTATTTGGGAATATTTTTCAACGTCACGAGGTCTTCCGAACTATGTCTCGACACTAACGGAGGGTAGTGTGGGCTACACTCACAAATTAATCTCTAAACGGTTTAGAGAATAATCACACACACCAAAAGAATTCTCAACTCTTGAGAGCTTGGAGAAGGAGATGGAGGCTAGGGTTTTTGATTTCTTGGATCAGAAAAATTAAATCATAATTTTTCTTTTACGAGGCAGAGGACCAAAAGACTCAGAGAAGCAATGGCGGGATTAGTTCAGAGTTTTATGGCCGACTGCAACAAACAAATAGAGATGCATGTGGGCTTCGATGGAAAGGGCCCAAAGCCATTTCATTTGGCCCAAATCAGTTTAGAATAAAGCTTCCTAGGCTTTTGAAGACTTAAAGACTTGATATTTGTGTAATTTCGTTTTTAGGGGCATTGTTGTCTTTACGCTTTTAGGGTTTCTTTTTGTAACACTATTTAAGCTTACTTTCTTCTTCATTTGAGGGTAATCAACGAAATTGTAAACTCAAAAGCTTAAAGCTTTGGCTATGGCCGAATTATTGTAAGGGAGGGATTCCCCTTTTCAAGTTTGAATCGACTTATCTAAGTTTGGAAAACTTAGTGGCGTCTCCATTTGCTAGCAAAAACACTACAAGGATTCATCTTAAGGGTTCTCAAGGGCAAGTTCTTTGTTGGTCTTCTTTGTGACCTTGGAAGGGTTTTGTTCCTACAAAATCAAATTTGCGGTTCTTGGGGTTCTGTCTGTTGCTTGGGGTTTGCTTGGATTTCGAATCCAAGTGGGTTTCTTGTCATTTGGTATCAGAGCTCAGGGTTCCAAGGTCTGATTTTTCTATCTTTCCTTTTGTTTGATTCTGTTTTTATTTTGTTCTTTGTTATTTTCGTTTCAGTTCTTGTTGGATCTTGTTTCTGTTTTTGTTTTGTTTATATTCTGGATCTGGTTCTGTTGTTCTGCATATCAGTTCATCTTTTATCATTATCCAATTCTGAAATTTTTTTTTGTTCTGTTCTTCCTGCCAGTTCATCCTAGTTGCATATCAGTTCATCTTTATCACTTTTTCCAATTCTGGGCTTCTGTTCTGTTCTTCCTATCAGTTCGTCATAGTCATTCTGTTCTTTAGCATATGTTTAAGAAATAAGCATGTTCTTGGCGGTTGTGTGTTTGTTTCTAAACCATAGTGAAGTGTGAAATCAGACCCTGAAAAACTAAGTGAAGTCTGAAATCAGACCCTGAAATCTTAGCTTCTGAAATCAGACCTAAAACGTAACCTTTGAAATCTACCTCTGAAATCAGACTCTGAGTTCAGACCTTGAAACTTAACCATTGAATCAGACTCCGAGATCAGACCCTGACCAGTAACCTCTGAAAATTAGCCTCTAAATTCAGACCCTGAAATCAGACCCTTATTCGACTCTGAAATCAGACACTGACCAGCAGCCTCTGAATTCAGACCCTGGATTCAGACCCTCATCACACTCTGAAATCAGGCTTTGAAAACCAGACTCTGAAATCAGAACCTAAATCAGCCTCTGAAATCAGAACCACATTTAGCATCTGACGTTATCAAAAAAAAAAGGGACTTGAGTGATAGTGGTCACTTGAGCAAAAAAAAAAAAAAGTTTAGTTCCCAACCTACCCCATAAAACTTTCCAAAAGTGACTAAGGAATTTGACATGACGATCTGAAACTATACCCCGTGGAATCATATGGAGTCGTACTACTTCTCTAAAGAACAAGTCAACAATGTTAGTGGCATCATCGGTTTTATAACATGCTATAAAGTGTGTCATCTTACTGAACCTATCAACCACTACAAAGATGGAATCTCTACCCTTCTTAGTCCTAGGTAAACCCAAGATAAAGTCCATCGATACATCTACCAATGGCTCACTAGGTATATGCAATGGTGTATACAACCCATGAGGCATAACCTTAGATTTAGCATGTTTATAAGTTAAGCATTTATCACACAAACGCTCAATATCTCTCCGCATTTTAGGCCAATAAAAATGTTCACTCAATACCCCTAAGGTTTTGGCAATGCCAAAGTGCCACATTAAAACTCCCCAGTGTGCTTCACTCACTAACAACTCACGCATACTACAAACAGGAATGCATAATCTATTCTCCCTAAACAGAAACCCATCATGTTGGTAAAATTTACTAAAAGCAGACTTTTCACATGCAGCATAGATAGTACTAAAGTCAATATCACTAGCATAAAGTTCTTTAATAAATTCAAACCTAAGCATTCTTGCAATCAATGAAGTAAGTAAAGCATACCTTCGCGAGATAGTGCATCGGCGACAATGTTTTCCTTACCTTGTTTGTAGCGGATTACATATGGAAATGTCTCAACAAACTCTAACCATTTTGCGTGTCGTTTGTTCAGCTTACCTTGGCCTTCAGATGCTTCAATGATTCATGATCTGTGTGGATCATAAACTCTCGAGGCCACAAATAATGCTGCCAAGTCTCAAGGGCTCTCACTAGTGCATACAACTCCTTGTCATATGTGGGGTATCTCAAAACTGCTCCATTAAGCTTCTCACTAAAGTAGGCAATTGTCGCTTTTCTTGCATAAGAACCGCTCCAATGCCTATCCCGGATGCGTCACACTCAATCTCAAATGTCTTCTCAAAGTTGGGTAACGCCAAAACTGGTGCATTGCACAACTTCATTTTAAGATCCTTGAATGCACGCTCCTACTCTTCTTCCCATTTGAAGCCAAGAGTTTTCTTCACTACTTCAGTCAGTGGTGATGCAATACTACTGAAGTCTTTAACAAATCTACGGTAGAAGCTTGCAAATCCATGTAAGCTTTTAACTTCTATCACTGTTGTTGGTGTTGGCCAATCCTGAATTGCCTTCCCCTTTTTCCAAATCTACCTCGATGCCATCTGCACTCACAACAAATCCAAGGAAAACAATTCTATCCATACAAAAAGTGCACTTATCAAAGTTAGCATACAGGTTTTCCTACCTTAACACATCAAGAACATGCTTCAAATGCATAACATGTTCATCTACTGTTTTACTGTAAACTAAGATGTCATCAAAATAAATCACAACAAACTTACCTAAAAATGCACGCATAACATGATTCATCAATCTCATAAATGTGCTAGGTGCGTTGAAAGACCAAATGGCATAACTAACCATTCATACAAGTCATACTTAGTCTTAAATGCAGTTTTCCACTCATCTCCCTCTCTCATGCGAATTTGATGGTATCCACTCTTTAAATCAATCTTACTAAAAATTTTGGAACCATGCAATTCATCCAACAAGTCATCTAGTCTAGGAATATGGTGATGATACTTTACCGTAATATTATTGATAGCTCGACAATCAACGCACATACGCCACGTCCCATCTTTTTTAGGAACTAGAAGCACTAGTACTGCACAAGCACTCATGCTTTCCCTTACATACCCCTTGTCCATCAACTCCCGTACTTGCCATTGTAGCTCATTTGTCTCATCGGGATTGCTCCCATAAGCCGATCTATTAGGAATGACTGCCCCCGGTATGAAGTCTATCTGGTGTTAAATACCTCTAATGGGTGGAAGCCCACTAGGTATGTCATCTGTCAGTACGTCACTATAATCCTTCAAAAGAGATAAAATAGACATAGGAAGCAAAGGGTCAGTGTTAGTAAAATAAATATGAGACTCTTTATAGACTAACAATGGCATGAGCTTGCTAGCTTTGAACGCTTTCCTCACTTCACCCTCACCCATGTAGAAACTCTTTTTAACTCTCACTTTTGTTTCCCCCTCACGTGCACTCACATTCCCTTTGGGAACTCCCACGGCCTTGGCCGTATTTTTCTCACCAGATACATCACTATCACTAGTCTCACCCAATGTGGTGTTTCCCTTCGCTCTCTCTTTGTCACGCTCAAGTTGCAACTTAATCTGATCTTCATGGACTTGTGCAGGTGCAAGTGGGTATAATGTAATGGGTTTTCCCTTATGCTGAAAAAAATACTTGTTCTTGAACCCATCATGAATAACCTTCTTATCAAACTGCCACGGTCTGCCCAAAAGAATATGTCCTGCATGCATCGGTATCACATCACATAGGACGTCATCTGGTATGGCCCAATGGTCAACAATACCAGCTTTGTCACACTTATTTCCCCACAATCATTTAACCACTGCAACTTGTAAGGCTTCAGATGTCTCAAGCAACTCAACCCCAATCGCTCAATCAAAGCTGTGCTAGCAACATTAGTACAATTGCCCCCATCTATGATCATACTACACCCCTTGCCATTCACACGGCACCTAGTATGGAATATGTTATCCCTCTGCTGCACACTCTCATCCTCTACAACATGTGCACTCAAAGCACGCTTGACAACTAAGGATAAGTATTCAGCGGGTATGCAGGGTCCTCATGGTCACTAGCATCCTCCAACTCTGGCATCTCCTCCTCAACCTCACTATCGGTAGAGTACACCTCTCCACTATTTTATCAATCACTAAGGTACGCCTATTGGGACATTGTGAAACATAGTGTCCCATGCCCAACATTTGAAACACATTACATCCTTAGTTCTAGTAGCTGTACCCTCAGGTTTTGGTCTAGTTTTGCTCGGTTTTGCAGCCTCTTTACCCTTGGCACTAGGTTCGGCCCTAGGCTTATTAAAGCCTCCACTGAACTCGCCTCTAGGCTTGTCAAAGCCTCCATCTCGCTTCTCATTCCAGAACCCATTTTCCCTTCCATACAGAAGTAGCCTGAGTACCTAATTGTAGGAAACGCTTTCCCTCGCGCAGCGAAAGCGATTAGGCTCACGGATCGAACTTAAAAAATTTTCTGCTCTTCCCTTTGCTTGGCCGAACCACACCAGTTGATTCACTGATGTTTTGGACAAAATCTCAGCTCCGAAATAGCCCCGAAACAGTCCCCGAATAACGGACTGTTTTGGACACGTTATGGGCGCGAACTGCACCCAGTTTCAGGTATGATTTGCGCCACTCACTGCTCAATTTGAGATATGATTTTTCTCCAAAAATCAATCCTAACACAGCCCTAAAATTATCCTAAAGTGTTTTCCAAAATCCTGAATGAAAACCAAAACAAACGGAGCTCCCTGAGAACTTGTATCTGCGCAAATTGCAGGGTCCAGGGGCTGGTTACCGTGACTTGTGTAAAGTATTTGGGGGATATTTTTCAACGTCACGAGGTCTTCCGAACTATGTCTCGACACTAACGGAGGGTAGTGTGGGCTACACTCACAAATTAATCTCTAAACGGTTTAGAGAATAATCACACACACCAAAAGAATTCTCAACTCTTGAGAGCTTGGAGAAGGATATGGAGGCTAGGATTTTTGATTTCTTGGATCAGAAAAATTAAATCATTATTTTTCTTTTACGAGGCAGAGGACCAAAAGACTCCGAGAAGCAATGGCGAGATTAGTTCAGAGTTTTATGGCCGACTGCAACAAACAAATAGAGATGCATGTGGGCTTCGATGGAAAGGGCCCAAAGCCATTTCATTTGGCCCAAATCAGTTTAGAATAAAGCTTCCTAGGCTTTTGAAGACTTAAAGACTTGATATTTGTGTAATTTCGTTTTTAGGGGCATTGTTGTCTTTACGCCTTTATGGTTTCTTTTTGTAACACTATTTAAGCTTACTTTCTTCTTCATTTGAGGGTAATCAACGAAATTGTAAACTCAAAAGCTTAAAGCTTTGGCTATGGCCGAATTATTGTAAGGGAGGGATTCCCCTTTTCAAGTTTGAATCGACTTATCTAAGTTTGACAAACTTAGTGGCGTCTCCATTTGCTAGCAAAAACACTACAAGGATTCATCTTAGGGTTCTCAAGGGCAAGTTCTTTGTGGGTCTTCTTTCTGACCTTGGAAGGGTTTTGTTCCTACAAAATCAAATTCGCGGTTCTTGGGGTTCTATCCGTTGCTTGGGGTTTGCTTGGATTTCGAATCCAAGTGGGTTTCTTGTCAGTGCCTCCATTCTCATGTCTCTACATGGACGATCCGGATTAAGATCGTCATCCAAATATAGAATGGACCGCAGCTATAGATAAACCACAAACAAAGTACCCGGTTTGTTTGCTCTCTATGGACTATTTAAGATTACTAACTTCAGTCTTAAATCCTCTGGTGCATGACGTTCATACACCAAGTCTGAAGGTACATACGTAATATACAGTATTTATGAAGATATACAATATGCGATATTGAACAAACAATTAGATAAATGAATAATGCATCCTAAACACATGAAGCCGTTTACATCACATGTAGCTCTAGGGCATACATCCCAACAATCTCCCACTTGCACTAGAGCAAATGGGACATGTCTCGCAAACCTAGACCATCTAGGTGACCATCAAACACTTTAGCCGGCATGGTCTTTGTAAACGGATCAGCAAGGTTCTCTGCGGATGCAATCTTTGTGACGGTAATGTCGCCTCTCTGCACTATCTCCCTGATGAGATGATATTTCCTCTCTATATGATTTCCCCTCTATGGCTTCTTGGTTCTTTGGAGTTTGCCACTGCTCCACTATTATCACATAGAGGGTGAGTGGTTTATCCATATCTGGAACAACTTCCAGATCTCCCAAGAATTTACGGAGCCAGACTACTTCTTTAGTAGCTGCTTCACAAGCCGCTACATATTCAGCCTCCATGGTGGAGTCGGCAATGCAAGATTGCTTTATACTCCGCCAAACAATAGCCCCACCACCTAGGGTGAACACTGATCCAGATGTTGATTTCCTGGAATCGACATCTGTCTGAAAATCAGAATCTGTATATCCTCTTAGGATCATATCCTCTCCAGAATATACTAGCATATAATATCTCGTTCTCTTTAGATATTTGAGAATGTGTTTCACAGCCACCCAGTGATCCAATCCCGGATTTGACTGAAACCCACTGACTACTCCCACTGCAAAACAGATGTCCGGTCTCGTGCATAACATGGCATACATGAGACTACCAACTGCTGAGGCGTATGTGATCTGTCTCATTTCCTCAACGACTTGAGGTGTTTAGGAGACTGTTCCTTCGACAAATGAATTCCATGCCGATAAGGCAGATTGCCTTTCTTGGAATTCTGCATCCCGAATCGCACAAGAATCTTGTCAATGTAGGATGCCTGAGACATAGCTAATAGTCGTTTCTTGCGATCTCGAAGTATCTGGATCCCAAGAACATAACTTGCATTTCCCAAATCTTTCATTTGGAATTGCTCAGCTAGCCAGGTTTTTACGTCTGATAATATTCTTACATCATTCCCAATAAGTAAGATGTCATCAACGTATAAGACAAGAAAAACCACATTCCCGTCAATGACGCGCTTGTATACACAAGGCTCATCAACATTTTGCTCAAAATTATAAGACTTGATCGTTGTATCAAATCTTATATTCCAAGATCGAGATGCCTGCTTGAGTCCATAAATGGACCTTTGCAGCTTGCAAACTTTTTGCTCTTGACCTTGGGCGGTGAACCTTCTGGTTGTATCATATAGATCTTTCATTCATCAGATTGCCATTCAAGAATGCAGTCTTGACGTCCATTTGCCAGATTTCATAGTCATAATATGCGGCTATGGATAGAAGAGTGCGGATGGATTTTAGCATAGCTATTGGCGAGAAAGTTTCCTCATAGTCAACTCCTTCTTTCTGGGTATAACCCTTGGCCACTAGTCTAGCTTTGAAGGTCTGTACCTTCCCATCTGATCCCCTCTTCCTCTTGTAGATCCACTTGCAACCTATGGGCTTCACTCCATCAGGTTGGTCTACAAGTTCCCAGACTGAGTTGGAGTACATCGACTCCATCTCCAGGTTCATGGTTTTGAGCTATTATTCTTTGTCAGGATCATCCATTGCACTACTGTAGGTCAATGGATCATCTACACCATCGCTGGAGGCGACAACTTGTGCCTCTCCAACCCCTAAGTAGCGATCAGGTTGTCGTACAACCCTCCCACTACGTCTGGGTGGTAGATCATTCTGACTCGGAAGTATCTGACTATCAGATGTCGAAGGTGCTATGTATTTGTCAACTTTTGTTGATGATGGCGCCCTGGTCGAACCAGTAAGTAACTCCTCAAGTAACATTTTACTACGAGGTTTGAACTCCCTCATGTAGTCCTCCTCTAGAAACGTAGCATTTGTCGATACAAATACTTTGTTATCATCGGGACTGTAGAAGAATCCTCCCCTAGTTTCCTTCGGGTAGCCTACAAATAGGCACACCTGAGAACGTGGTTCCAACTTTGTAGTCTTATTCTTCAGCACATGTGTTGGACACCCCCATATGCGGAAATGTCGTAAACTAGCTTTATGACCATTCCACAACTCTAAGGGAGTCTTAGGAACAGACTTAGATGGAACTACATTAAGGATATACATTGCGGTTTGCAGTGCATATCCCCAGAATGAACTAGGCAGTGAGCTATAACTAAACATAGATCTTATCATGTCTAGTAGGGTTCGATTTCTCCTTTATGCAACACCATTTTGTTGTGGTGTTCCAGGTGCTGTGAGCTGGGATATTATCCCGTGCTCAACTAAGAATTCCTCGAAGTCTCTGTCGAGGTATTCTCCTCCACGATCCGATCGTAGAGTTTTGATTGTCTTACCTAATTGGTTCTCAACCTCAGCACGATACTCTTTGAACTTTTCAAAGGTATCTGATTTGTGATGCATTAGGTAGACATACTTATATCTTGAATAGTCGTCAATGAATGTGGCGAAGTATTCATAACCACCTCGGGCTTTTACATTCATCGGTCCGCAAACGTTCGAATGTATTAGCTTTAGTGGTTGATTGGCCCTTATACCTTTTCCAGAAAAAGGTCTCTTGGTCATTTTTCCTTCTAGACAGGACTCACAAACTGGTAAAGTCCTGAGCTTTAACTGGTTTAAGGCTCCGTCCTTTATCAATCTATTTATTCGGTCAAGGTTGATGTGACCAAGTCTAAGATGCCATAGATATGTGTCATCGTGAGAAATCTTTTGCCGTTTCGTTTTTGGTTTTTCAACCTTAAATATTTCAGTGTTGAGCAGTGACTTATGCATTAACGGTCTTAACACATACAAGTTATTTTCTGAGTTTCCTGTGCATATAGTCAATCCATTTCTACCAATAATAACCAAATTGCTATTAAAAGAAATAGAATAACCATCATCCATAAGTCTAGAAACAGAAATCAGATTCCTGCGGAAACCAGGAATGAATAACACATCGTTCAAATTTAAATAACTATTATTAATAAAACTTAAAGTAGAAACTCCCACTGCTCTTGCTGAAACGGCATCTCCCCTGTCCCGACTCTCATGGTGTAGTCACCTTCAGCAAGGTCCCTCCATGAATCAAGTAGCTGTAAAGAAGAACAAACATGGTTAGTGGCCCCGGAATCAATAATCCAAGCGGATTTGTCATCCTCCACCAATAGAGATTCAATAACGAGTAAATCATATTTACCTGTTTCCTTTTTCTCCTTTAGCTCAGCAAGGTATTTAGGACAGTTCCTTTTCCAATGCCCATTCTTGTCGCAATGGAAACATTTTCCTTTGGGCTTGGAATCCTTGGAGCCTTTCTTGTTCTTCTTTTTCATGGCTTTACCTTTAGCCTTTCCAGTGCCTTTCTTCTTCTTCTTTGCAGATTTAGAAGATTCGGCAACATTTTCCTCTGCACTGGATTTACGAGGATCCACCAGCATGGACTCGTAATGGGTGAGCTCATTTAACAGTTGGGTCAAAGTAAAAGTCAACTTGTTCATAACATAGTTGCTCTTAAACTGCAAGAAACTCTTCGGAAGAGTTTCCATGATCATGGTCACCTGGCAACGCTCATCAATACGAGCTCCATGGGTTTCAGCAGTATTGAGATAAGTCATCATCCTTAAGACATGCTCTCGGACTGATGTCTCATCCTTTATCCTAGTAGTCATCGCTGAGACCATGGCCTCATGGCGTTGACGCTCCGAAGGTTGCCCAAACATGCCCTTCAATGACTCCATCATCTATGATGCTAGAGCCATAGGTTCATGCTTTGCAGCAAGAACCTCAGACATCCCTGCTAGCAAGTAGCAGCGGGCTTTCTCATTTGCTGCGACCCATTTCTGATAGGTATCGCGCACAGCTTGGCCGGCATTTCTGGCCGGCTCAGGAGGACGTTCCTCCATCAGGACAAACTTTAGGTCTTCACAGACCATGATAGCGTTCATGTTACTTTTCCATTTTACATAATTTTCTCCGGTCAACTTATCATTTGAGAGAATGGAAATAATTGGAGAAACCATGGCTGAAAATAAAATAAACATGCATTTAACATTCATTCATCGCATATTAAAATCATCAAAGAATTTTGGCATAAAATTAAACATGATGCATGAACCATGAATAATGAATAAGAAACCTAAAAGAATTACTATGCCACGGAGATCTATCATCCCACAAGTAAGTGCCGCCGTAGGGTAGGTCAAGTACTCGCATGATAGATTGAGACAATCTCATCTGTTTTAATATATGCGGGAATAACTCTTATTCCTATATTAAACAACTACCGTTTTTTTTTATCAAGGAGTTTCATTAACAGTTAATAACTCCTTTGTGAGTGCAACCCGCCGTTTCGGGATTCTTTGACTTAACAAGTGAAGTGCCGTCGTAGGGTAGGTCAGTTCACAAGATACATCTAGGATCCCTATCCTTTCGGAACCCAAACTTGATATTGACCCAAAATGGACACCATCCGTAGGGGGACGAAAACAAAGCCGTCTCGAGGCGCCTTTTGAATCTCACGTTTTTGGACTAACAACGGAGATCGCGGGATGTACTGTCGTATATCCCTCTCCCACTCACTATTTTAAACTTAAGGTTTCTATCTAAAATATCTAATATTTTATCCTAACTAGTGTGGATAAACTTATGGCGGCTAAAGCATAATTTATTTACACTAGTTCGTCATAAGTGAGCTAATCAATTTTAACTATTAAAATTATGTCACTAATATCCTATTAGTCTCTACTAACAGTTTTACTCTATTAAACTAATTTAATTAGAGTGGTATACGTGAGCTACAATATTTTAACCCTTAAAATACTAGGCACTTAAAAGTCTAAAAACATGGAATTCTAATGGTCAAAATTTTAATTAAACATTTTAATAAATCTTGATGCGTTATAAAAATTCAATGGTACGTGGAATTGTATCCCGAGTGCAGACCACATATCCGTCCATACGGAATCGGCTATGGAATTTATATTCGGGTTTCCATCCTATATACCAATGGAATTTATTATGCACCAATTAAGTCCAATATATTAGAATTCAAGTTTTAGACACTTATTCCCATTAATCTAATTAATGATTTCAATGCATATCATTTTCTAACTTAAAAAATTTAAATTACATAAAATCATAATTTTATGTCTATAATGATAATGCATCTATGACATGTTATCGCAAGTAAAATGCACGAGTGGGCACCCTAGGCTATATGACATGTTATTCAAATAATCGAAATAAACATACTATAACATAATAAAAATTATTTTGCATTGACCGGTCTCTTATTTTTTCTATACTAATCTAATTAGTACAAAAGATTCACCAAGGCATTCCTTGGCCTTCAAATCCCGCTCCAAAGTGGTGTTGGCTCTCTTTGCGACTTCGGTGCTCCAAATTACAAGAATTGAAACTTTACATTGAAAATTAAAATTACAACAAATATAAACAATGGCCTTATGGCCTTACATCCCAAAACCAAAACCAACTACAAAAATAAGAGCCAGAAAAATTTACGACCAATGCAAAATCCATTCATCACATGAAATAACAAAACCATTCATCACATGAATATCACAATGTGCCCACTCATCTAAACATGCATATTATTTATAACTCAAATAAACATATTAAAACAGAAACTTTAAATGAAAAGTGAAGGGTTAAGAGCACTTTTCAACCTCGCTCTTGATGCCAATTGTAGGAAACGCTTTCCCTCGCGCAGCGGAAGGGATTAGGCTCACGGATCGAACTTGAAAAATTTTTCAGCTCTTCCCTTTGCTTGGCCGAACCACACCAGTTGATTCACTGATGTGACGCGGAACTCACTTGGAGGATTAGGCCAAGCAAACCCCTCGCAGCGGACAGAACCCCAAGAACCGCGAATATGATTTTGTAGGAACAAAACCCTTCCAAGGCCACAAAGAAGACCAACAAAGAACTTGTCTTTGAGAACCCTTAAGATGATTCCTTGAAGTGTTCTGCTAGCACGGAGACGACACTAAGGTTGCCACGCCTTAGATAAGTCGATTGCATGAAATAAGGGGAATCCATCCCTTAAGCAATTTTTGACAAAGCCAAGCTCTCAATGGAGATGAATTTCGAAATTTGGTGATTAGCTTCTCATTAAGATGAAATGAGTTTAAATAGTACAATGAAATAAACCCTAATGGGTGCAAAATGACCAAAACACCCTAAGTTGCTAACTAATGGCTATTAAATGTCCATGCCCTTAATAGACATTTAATAACAAACACAAAGTCAAAAGAAACAAAGACTTAATCAATAACAAACAACGACTTAATAAATAACTTTGCCAAAAAATCTAAAGTAAAAACACAAAATCATAAAAGTCAACAAATGTGGAAAACTTTTCCAAATTTGTCTAAAGTTGTTTCCTTGCACCAAAAGTCCTCCAAATTCGTGGATTCCATGTATAAAGGCATAATGATGTGTCATAAAGTCCAATAAGTCTTGTCTTGGCCGAATATTTAGTGTCGGGCTTGAATCGGCTTGATCCGTTAAAAATATACTCGGCTTCAAGATTGCTGGTGCGTTACTCTGGTATGACTTGGGTCAAGTGAAATAGCTTTGGACCCACTCCATTGAAGCCCTCATGTGACGCCAATATGCCCCGGAGTTGTCTGTCACACTCGACCATGGCATTCTGCGCTAGCCCCGCCATTGCGTCTCTGATCTTCTTAGCTCTTTGGCGTGTGATTGGTCCTGTTGGCAATTGCAAAGGATCTAATGTTCCTTGAGTTGTTGGATTCATGTCATTCCCTCCCTCTTGAAAAGGATTCGACCTCGAATCTGTACCTGCATAAAAAATAGTTAAGTCAGAAACATTAAATGTCGCAGACACATTATGCTCACCTTGTAAATCCAGCTTGTATGCATTGTCATTAATCTGTTCCAAGACTTGAAATGGACCATCCCCTCTCGGTTGTAGCTTGGATTTACGCTGTTCAAGAAATCTTTCCTTTCGCATGTGTACCCAAACCCAATCTCCAGGTTGAAATACCACATGTTTTCTTCCCTTATTGGCATGAGAAGCATATTGTTCATTCTTTCGTTGTATGTGCTCTCTTGCTTTCTCATGTATGTGTTTCACCAAATCAGCTTTCTTTTTTCCATCTAACCCTGCATGCTCATCAACAGGCAATGGTAACAAATCTAATGGAGTTAGTGGTTGAAAACCATAAACAATTTCAAATGGTGAATAAGATGTGGAAGAATGAATGCTACGATTATATGCAAATTCAACAAAAGGCAAACAATCCTCCCAAGTTTTCAAGTTCTTAGAGACAATAGTACGCAATAACTGAGTCAAAGTCCTATTAACCACTTCAGTCTGTCCATCAGTTTGGGATGACAAGTGGTAGAATACAAAAGTTTTGTTCCTAACTTACCCCATAAAACTTTCCAAAAGTGACTAAGGAATTTAACATCACGATCTGAAACTATACTCCGTGGAATTCCATGGAGTCGTACCACTTCTCTAAAGAATAAGTCAGCAATGTTAGTGGCATCATCAGTTTTATGACATGCTATAAAGTGTGCCATCTTACTGAACCTATCACCACTACAAAGATGGGATCTCTACCATGCCTAGTCCTAGGTAAACCCAATATAAAATCCATTGATACATCTACCCACGGCTCACTAGGTACAGGCAATGGTGTATACAACCCATGAGGCATAACCTTAGATTTAGCCTTTTTACAAATCAAGCATTTATCACACAAACGCTCAATATCTCTCCGCATTTTAGGCCAATAAAAATGTTCATCAATACCCCTAAGGTCTTAGAAATGCCAAAGTGCCCCATTAAACCTCCCCCATGCGCTTCTCTAACTAACAACTCACGCATACTACAAACAGGAATGCATAATCTATTCTCCCTAAACAGAAACCTGTCATGTTGATAGAATTTATTAAAGGTAGACTTTTCACATGCATCATAGATGGTACTAAAGTCAGTATCATTTGCATAAAGTTCTTTAATAAATTCAAACCCAAGCATTCTTGCACTCAATGAAGTAAGTAAAGCATACCTTCGCGATAGTGCATCAGCGACAATGTTTTCCTTACCTTGTTTGTAGCGAATTACGTATGGAAATGTCTCAATGAACTCCAACCACTTTGCGTGTCGTTTGTTCAACTTACCTTGGCCCTTCAAGTGCTTCAATGATTCATGATCAGTATGGATCACAAATTCTCGAGGCCACAGATAATGCTGCCAAGTCTCAAGGGCTCTCACTAGCGCATACAACTCCTTGTCATATGTGGGGTACCTCAAAACTGCTCCATTCAGCTTCTCACTAAAGTAAGCTATTGGTCGATTTTCTTGGATAAGAACAGCTCCATGCCTATGCCGGATGCATCACACTCAATCTCAAATGTCTTTTCAAAATTGGGTAGCGCCAAAACTGGTGCACTACATAACTTCATTTTAAGATCCTGGAATGCACGCTCATGCTCTTGTCCCCATTTGAAACCAACAGTTTTCTTCACTACTTCAGTCAGTGGTGCAGCAATACTACTGAAGTCTTTAACAAATCTGTGGTAGAAGCTTGCTAATCCATGGAAGCTTCTAACTTCTGTCACTGTCGTTGGTGTAGGCCAATCCTGAATCGCCTTCACCTTCTCTACATCAACTTCGATGCCATCTGTACTTACAACAAACCAAGGAAAATGCAGTTTTCCACTCTCTCTCTCTCATGCGAATTTGATGGTATCCACTCTTTAAATCAATCTTACTAAAAACTTTGGAACCATGCAATTCATCCAACATGTCATCTAGTCTAGGAATAGGGTGACGATACTTTAACCGTTATATTATTGATCGCTCGACAATCAACGCACATACGCCACGACCCATCTTTCTTAGGAACTAGAAGAACTGGTACAGCACAAGGACTCATACTTTCTCTAACATACCCTTTCTCCATCAACTCCCTCACTTGCTTCTGAAGTTCCTTCGTCTCCTCCGGATTGCTTCGGTAGGCTGGTCTGTTGGGAATGACTACGCCAGGTAAGAAATCTATCTGGTGCTCAATACCTCTAATGGGTGGAAGCCCACTAGGAATGTCCTCTGTCAGCACATCACTGAATTCCTGCAAAAGAGATGAAATGGACACAGGAAGCAAAGGGTCAGTGTTAGCAATACAAATACGATGTTCCTTGTAGACCAACAAAAGCATAAGCTTGCTAGCCTTAAAAGCTTTCCTTGCTTCACCTTCACCCATGTAAAAGCTATTTTTCACTCGCCCTTTTGTTTCCCCCTTAAGTTCACTCACACTCCCCTTAGAAACACTCACGGCCTTTGCCTTATTTTCTTACTACTAGGTTCGGTCACACTCCCCTCACGTGTTTTCCCCAAGGCTGTGTTTGCACTCTCAATCTCTCAATCTCTCTCAAGTTGCAACTTGACTTGATCCTCGTGGACTTGCTTTGGTGTGAGTGGGTACAAGGTAATGGGTTTTCCCTTATTTGAAAGGAATACTTATTCTTGAACCCATCGTGAATAACTTTCCTATCAAACTGCCACGGCCTGCCCAAAAGAATATGTCCTGCATGCATCAGTATCACATCACATAGGACATCATCCGTGTAGGCCTAATTGTAAAGCTCAATAACACCTGCTTTGTCACCTTTATCTCGCCACAATCATTTAACCACTGCAACTTATAAGGCTTGGGATGCTTCAAGCAATCTAATCCCAACCTCTCAACTAAAGCCATACTTGCGACATTAGCACAACTGCCCCCGTCAATGATCATACTACACCTTTACCATTCACACGGCATCTGGTATGAAATATGTTCTCCCTCTGTTGATCACTCTCATCCTCAACAATTTGTGCACTCAAAAACCGCTTGAAAACTAAGGACAAGTTATCCAGCGGGTATGCAGCTCCCTCTTTGTCACTAGTATCCTCAATCTCAGGCTCATCATCATCAACCTCAACCTCACTGTCAGTAGAATGTACTTCACCACTCTTCTTATCAATCACTAAGGTGCGCCTGTTAGGGCACTGTGAAGAATAGTGTCCCATGCCCAAACACTTGAAACACTTGATGTCCTTTGTCTTTGGTGTTATACCTTCAGGTTTCATTCTAGCCTTGCCTGGTTCTGCAAATTCTTTACCCTTGGCACCAGGTTCAGCCCTTGGCTTGTTAAAGCCTCCATCTCGTCGATCATTAGGAACCCGTTTCCCTTTCCATGTAGAAGTAGTCTGAGTACCAAATCTGGATGTAGACTTCTTCTTGAGTTGCCTTTCTACCTTGACAGCCATGTGAAGCATATCCTCCAAATCAACATAATGATGCAACTCCACCATGTTGGCAATCTCTTTGTTCAAACCCCCTAAAAAGCGTACCATATTAGCCTCTGCATCCTCCACTACATTCGCCCTGATCATGGCAACCTCCATCTCAGTATAATAATCCTCTACACTCTTGGTCCCCTGATACAAATGTTGTAGTTTCTGATACAACTCTCGGTAGTAATGGCTGGGTATAAATCATTTCCTCATGAGACCTTGAAGTTCTTCCCATGTCTGAATTGGCCTCTCATAATTCCTCATTCGGTTGGTGACAATCTGATCCCACCAAATCATAGCATAATCTGTGAATTCCATGACTGCTAGATTGATCTTCTTTTCATCTGAGTAATGATGACAATTGAAAATCAATTCTATTTTCTTCTCCCACTCTAAATATGCTTCTGGATCATTCTTGCCTCGGAAGTTTGGTATTTTGATCTTGATGCTGCTCAAATCACCATCAACATCACCATATCTACCGTAACCTCTCCTATCATAATCCCCTCTTCTGTCATCAAATGCACCTCTACCATCAAACCGCCTATCCCTTCTATCATTCCTCCTATCAAACCTCCTATTAGGCCTCCTATCAGGCTCTGGCTGAAATATCTCTCCACATCATTAAGATCATCAGAATCATCAAACTCATTTTCAGCTTCTTCTTCATCTGGTGGTAACCGTCGTGGTGCCACATTCTGAGGTGGTGGTATATGTCGAGGTGGTGGTCTGGGAACACTGCCTGTTCGATTACTCTCTACTTCCCTGGACAACTTATCAAAAGCAGCATTCATGTTTTCCATCATATCCATGAATTTCCTTTCTAAAGCCTCAAGTTTTTCATCCACTGTCAAACTAGTACCTGCCATCTCAAGCTTCAACAAACAGATTAGAAGTAACAATATGTGAAAATAATTAGATATCCTCAAAACCTCACAATCTCACAAGCTCACGTGTTTACACTCAAATATGTATCACTCCACTCGTGTTTATACTCAATATGTATCACTCCACTCGTGTTTACACTCAATATGATGTGAATATGACTTACCCAAAGTTCACAACAATATGTAATCTTCAAGCTAGCATAAACAACAAGAACCAATGATGTATATAGGGTAGGTGGAATAATGCGAATAAGAATAGTAATCACGAAGACTCAATCAAAGAAACTTAAGCTAAAGAGCACGGAATAAGAAAAAAAATGAGTTAGCGAAATGCGCAAAAACAAGCAAGCACTTAATGTGACACCAATCTTGTAATCACTCTCTACTGTTTTGTCTCCTACTCTTTTTTTTTTCTTTTTTTTTAACTTTTCTCTTTTCACTCATTTCTTTTGCCTCTCACACTCACAAGTGTATACAAAGAAAATGAAATACAATGCAAATATCAATATTTCAAGGGTAGCAAGTAAAACTTGCTTGGATATACACGAAATTAGTGCAAATTTGGTGCACTCAACCTCACTTTACTTGATTCTTCAACATTAACAACACAAATCAGCAAAGGTACACTACGTATAACTAACGACAATTATCAACTTCATGCATTTCAATTTGTTTCATCATTCATTCACTCACTTTCATCACCAATGCACTCAAACACTCTTTCTTTTCACTCAAACTCACAAGATTGCACTAAGATCACAGGAATGCAAATAAGCAAGTTCACGCAAATGCCAAGATAAATGATGTCAATTCTGATTTTTGCAAAGTTGATATGAATAATACTTAGGGAAACAACACTAATTGCACGTATTCAACAATAGAAAGACAAGATATGTCAATAAATCTCACATAGTCAAATCTGACCTGATTCTTTTTTTTTTTTTTTTATCAAATCTGACCTGATTCCTTTTTTTTTTTAACACAAATAACTTAATAACAATGTTGAACACGTCCTAGTAACATACAATTAACAAATAAACACTTGATTTAAGTAAAGAAAATAAAGCTCTAATTTTGACTCAAAGACCGAAACTAGAACATGAAGAAATACTCATGATCAATCAAAAACACTCAAAGGCAGAATGTTATTCATGCTATTTTGATCACAAATAAACAAGAAACAGCAAGAAAGAACAACAAGATCCAACAAAAACTAAGAATCAAGATGAATAAGTATCTTGATTACCAACAAACAAAATAAAGACTAAATCAAAAACACAAAGTAAAGAAAGACAGAAAAATCAGACCTTGGAACCCTAAGCTCTGATACCAAATGACGCGGAACTCACTTGGAGGATTAGGCCAAGCAAACCCCTCGCAGCGGACAGAACCCCAAGAACCGCGAATTTGATTTTGTAGGAACAAAACCTTCCAAGGCCACAAAGAAGATCCACAAAGAACTTGTCTTTGAGAACCCTTAAGATGATTCCTTGAAGTGTTCTGCTAGCACGAAGACGACACTAAGGTTGCCACGCCTTAGATAAGTCGATTGCATGAAATAAGGGGAATCCCTCCCTTAAGCAATTTTTGGACAAAGCCAAGCTCTCAATGGAGATGAATTTCGAAATTTGGTGATTAGCTTCTCATTAAGATGAAATGAGTTTAAATAGTACAATGAAATAAACCCTAATGGGTGCAAAATGAACCAAAACACCCTAAGTTGCTAACTAATGGCTATTAAATGTCCATGCCCTTAATAGACATTTAATAACAAATACAAAGTCAAAAGAAACAAAGACTTAATCAATAACAAACAAAGACTTAATAAATAACTTTGCCAAAAAAGTCTAAAGTAAAAACACAAAATCATAAAAGTCAATAAATGTGGAAAACTTTTCCAAATTTGTCTAAAGTTGTTTCCTTGCACCAAAAGTCCTCCAAATTCGTGGATTCCATGTATAAAGGCATAATGATGTGTCATAAAGTCCAATAAGTCTTGTCTTGGCCGAATATTTAGTGTCGGGCTTGAATCGGCTTAATCCTTTAAAAATATACTCGGCTTCAAGATTGCTGGTGCGTTACTCTGGTATGACTTGGGTCAAGTGAAATAGCTTTGGACCCACTCCATTGAAGCCCTCATGTGACGCCAATATTCCCCGGAGTTGTCTGTCACACTCGACCATGGCATTCTGCGCTAGCCCCGCCATTGCGTCTCTGATCTTCTTAGCTCTTTGGCGTGTGATTGGGCCTGTTGGCAATTGCAAAGGATCTAATGTTCCTTGAGTTGTTGGATTCATGTCATGATGTTTTGGACAAAATCTCAGCTCCGAAATAGCCCCGAAACAGTCCCCGAATAGCCCTTGAACTGCAGTGAAATAACGGACTGTTTTGGACACGTTATGGGCGCGAACTGCACCCAGTTTCAGGTATGATTTGCGCCACTCACTGCTCAATTTCAGATCTGATTTTTCTCCAAAAATCAATCCTAACACAGCCCTAAAATTATCCTAAAGTGTTTCCCAAAATCCTGAATGAAAACCAAACAAAACGGAGCTCCCTGAGAACTTGTATCTGCGCAAATTGCAGGGATTCCAGGGGTTGGTTGCCGTGACTTGTGTTAAGTATTTGGGGATATTTTTCAACGTCACGAGGTCTTCCGAACTATGTCTCGACACTAACGGAGGGTAGTGTGGGCTACACTCACAAATTAATCTCTAAACGGTTTAGAGAATAATCACACACACCAAAAGAATTCTCAACTCTTGAGAGCTTGGAGAAGGAGATGGAGGCTAGGGTTTTTGATTTCTTGGATCAGAAAAATTAAATCATAATTTTTCTTTTATACTTATGGTTAATTCGTTTCATTAAACAAATCAACCACTAGTCTCCCATTGCTCTTGAAATTCGGCCAAGGGGGGGATTAGGAATCCTTGTTTTATTTTTGCTTCCAAAATAAACAAATCCTACTCCCTTTAAGACTCCAAATTTTCGGCCAAGGGGGATTTAATTTGGATTTGATTTTGTTTCCAAAACAAACAAATCATATCCCTAATATGACTCCAAAAATTCGGCCAAGTAGGGGACAATTAAGATTTGATTTTGTTTCCAAAACAACAAATCCTATTCCTTATCCAATAAGGAATCCTACCTTGGTAGTAATCCTTAGCCTTATTAAATTATATCATATATAATTTAATGTTCTAATTTAATAATTATCATATATAATTATTAATACTTTATATTAACTTTTAATATAAAGTCTCATCTGTGATATAATTATTATTAATCATATAATAATATTTATTCCTTTTGTGAGTATATAATTGGACCATCCAATTATATTAGCTCCGCTATAGTAAATCGAGCTAGCACGGGGACCAAGTGAACCTACGGTTCTGAGCTCCAATAATCTCGAAATATTAATTATGCTCTTAATTAAATATTACGAATTATTAACTCCGGGTTATTCCACTAAAAACCCGAAGTTGCACTCTCATCGCCGTAGATGAAATATAAGGCCGAACAAAGTCGGTGTCCACCGATATAGTCATTGCATACGAATTGATCCTTCACAAATATCTCATAATTAGAGCCGGGTCATAATGTCCGTTATACCCCTCTAATTATTTTATCTTAAGTACCATTGATTCTCTAACGAACGATTCATTCATAACTGTTATGAATATTAATCTTTCTATTCGTAATAGAAAGACTTGAGCGCTCTAATCGTTCAAGTACCGAATCAACTCTTAAGAGAGATATTCATCTACTTCTCGCAAGAAGAAGTGAATTCCATGTCTATGCAAATGTTCCCAGCTACATAACAGACTATGCCCCCAAAGTACGTAGTTATTGGTTGGGATTGCTACACCAACCTCATCTTTGTAAATCAAAGGACACAACCCGTTATGCAGGAGTTCGTAGTATACTCAGGATTAAGATCAATCCATATATGACCATCAAGTAGATCGAAATGACTTTCTTTGTTTAACGGATATTATAAGAATGTCATTTCTATCTAGGCCCAGTCCTATATGATCACATCATATAAGGACTTGAAATGGACCATCTCCTATTGGTTGCAACTTGGATCTTCATTATGCTTGTATCTTTTCCTCTTGCATATAAAGCCACACCTTGTTGCAGTCGGCCATACAACTCTGAACTAATCCCGCCATTGCTTCTCTAAGTCTTTTGGTCCTCTGCCTCGTAATTGGCCCTTCTGGTACTTGTAATGGGTCTTTTGCTTTGTTGTTGGCCTGGATCATGTCACACTTGTAATGGGTCTTTTGCTTTGTTGTCGGCCTGGATCATGTCATCCTCTCCCTCTTGAAAAGGATTCGTCCTCGAATCCGAACCCGGATCATAGATAGTTATGACAAAATCAATTGGATGATGATATTGAAATATAAAAGAATCATACTTGACCACTTGTACCTGTGATGAAAAAGCATAAACAATAGAGAAAATGTTATGGAAAAACTTCACTACCACATCTACTTTCTTTTCACCAGCTCTCACAGCTTCATCATCACTCCTGGCCACTATCTCAACCATACTTGCAAAGACCTCCTCACACACCTGCTCAGTTTCACTATGTTTTTCAACCTCAAAGCACACTACCTCACAAGTGTTTACTCCCTCAATGCTCACGGTCTCACAAGCATTTTCACTCACCATGTCACTTATAACACAATTCACAACATTCAAGGCCTCACAAATGTTTTCATTCACTATGCACTCAACATCACAAGTGTTTACACTCATATTACTCACGACCTCACAAGTGTTTTCAGTCGCTATGCACTCAACATCACAAGTGCTTACACTAATAGTACTCACGACCTCACAAGTACTTTCACTCACCATACACTCAACATCACAAATGTTTCTCACTTCATTACACACAACTTCAATAGCTTTTGGTTGTTGAGTACTCTCTTCATCCACTGCATATTAGTTACATTCCAAGTCTTTTTCCATTTCTCATAAGATCTTCTATAATCACTCATAATAGCTTGGATATCACTTTTGAAAGTATCCAAAACCTCGATCTTATCTTCAATGGTTAAACTTGGACCTGCCATCTCAACACTAAACAAACAAATTAGAAATAACAAGAAAGTAAAGCAAATATGTAAATCCTCACAATCTCACGTGTTTACACTCGAATGATATCACTCCACTCGTGTTTGCACTCTATTGGCTTTTACCCGATACTGTGCTCACAATCACTGCCTTTTACCACTCTTGAGTTCTTCCTCAATTCAAATGTAAATCACACTCAATCCAAGAATACAAAAATCAAGTGTAGTCCTCAAGCTAGCATGAAACACAAAGATCTAATAATATATATGGGACAGGTGGAAACAAAATGCGAACATGAATAGCAATGACGAAGACTCAATCAATAATACTTAAACTATAGTAATTAGAAAAAAGAAGTAAACAATTAGCACAATGGAAAAAAAAATAAGCATGCAAATTCACGGTCGTATGCAATTTCGGGAGAAAATTTGGCACCTCTATAGAATTTTGATGGAATACCCTTCACGGACACCCAAATGATAATATGGAACAAATTAAATTCAACCAAAAATTTTCACTTTTCACTTTTTTTTTTTTTTGCTCAAGTGATCATTATCACTCAAGTCCATTTTTTTTATAACTTTAGAAGCTGTTTAAGATTTTGATTTCAGTAGCTGATTAAGGTTCTGATTTCAGAGACTGATTTAGGTTCTGATTTTAGAAGCTGATTTTCAGGGTCTGATTTCATAGGCTATTGGTCAGTGTCTGATTTCAGAGGTTACTTTTCAGGGTCTGATTTCAGAGGCTACTGGTCAGTGTCTGATTTCAGAGGCTAAGTTTCAGGGTCTGATTTCAGAGTTAGATTTTCAGATGCTAAGTTTTTAGAGCCTGATTTCAGAAAGTCTGATTCATAGGTTAAGTTTCAGGGTCTGATTTCAGAGTCTAAGTTTCATGGTCTGATTTCAGAGTCTAATTTCAGGGTATGAATTCAAAGGCTAAGTTCCAGGGTCTAATTTCAGGGTCTGAATTCAAAGGCTAAGTTTCAGGGTCTGCTTTAAGACTTCACTAGGGTTTTAGAAACAAATCACACAGCCGCCAAAGAACATGCTTATTTCTTCAACATATGCTAAAGAACAGAAAGTATATGACGAACTGATATGAAGAACAGAACAAAAAACCAGAACTGGAAAATGATAAAAGATGAACTTATATGCAAAACACAACAAAATCAGATCCAGAAATAAACAAAACGAAAACAGAAACAAGATCCAACAAGAACTGAAACGAAAATAACAAAGAACGAAAATAAAAACAGAATCAAACAAAAAGTAAAGATAGGAAAATCAGACCTTGGAACCCTGAGCTCTAGATACCAAATGACAAGAAACCCACTTGGATTCGAAATCCAAGCAAACCCCAAGCAACGGACAGAACCCCAAGAACCGCGAATTTGATTTTGTAGGAACAAAATCCTTCCAAGGCCACAAAGAAGACCCACAAAGAACTTGCCCTTGAGAACCTTTAAGATGATTCCTTGTAGTGTTTTGCTAGCAATGGAGACGCCACTAAGTTTGCCAAACTTAGATAAGTCGATTTTAACTTGAAAAGGGGAATCCCTCCCTTACAAGAATTTGGCCATAGCCAAAAAGCATAAAGCTTTAATATTCTCTCAAATTCGTTGATTGTTTTCAAAATGAAAAAGAAAGAAAGCTTAAATAGTGTTACAAAGAGAAACACTAAAGGCATAAAGACAACAATGCCCCTAAAGGCTAAATTACAAAAATACCAAAGTCTTCAAGCCTTCAAAGGCCTGTGAAGCTTCATTCAAAACTGATTTGGGCCAAGTGAAGTGGCTTTGGGCCCTCTCTATTGAAGCCCACATGCGTCTCTATTTGTTTTTTGCAATCGGCCATAAAACTCTGAACTAATCCCGCCATTGCTTCTCTGAGTCTTTTGGTCCTCTGCCTCGTAATTGGACATTCTGGTACTTGTAATGGGTCTTTTGCTTTGTTGTCGGCATGGATCATGTCACAATTGTACAAAAGATAGATTCAAATCTCAAACATTTCAAGATTCAAATTTTCTACTTGTACATATCATATACGTAACTGTAGAAACTAATGGGACCTTAATTAAATGGATGAACAAGTGTTTCTGGAGCATATCCCCAAGAGTATTGAAATTAATTTGGTAACACTCAATATCAAACGAATCAAATCGCATAAGATTCGATTTCTTCCATTAATCAATTCCCATCAATATGGAATCGTGGAAGAATAATATTGATGTAAGAATTATATTCTTCGAATAACCTTAGAACTAATTACCATAAATTCATATGTTTGATCATATCAAACATCTTTGAACAATTCAAAGACTCACGATGAATTTTAAAGATACAATTTTCAAAACTTCAGATCGAATATCTTTGAACCAGTCAAAATATTATATCCGCGTTTCAGCAGAAACACGTAACTAAGTCATGACAGTTCATTGACTAAGTTACGAAGTAAAGAAAACTACCTTAAGCAATTTACAATTCATTAAATTACATACATCCAATGTATTAATTTAATAAATTTTTTGTTCCAATGACAGTCATTGGTTAAATGAGATTTAGTCACCTTCCCAAATTGTAACATCCCGCCTAAGCCAGGATGCTACCGGCAGGAGACAGGCTAATCCTGTCTCCATAAGCCTCTGACTCTTGACGAAAATTCGGCATAACCTCTGCTAAAAGTCATGCAACCTGGATCAAGTCCAGCATCTCAAAACAACCTATAGGGCTCATACACAATACATCACTAACAAAAACAACTCAAGACATAATATAATTGGGCTCCATGCCGAAAATACGAATAAACAAAAACTTTAATAATAAACTTATACAACTACGCTTATTCAACTTGACTCAGACACTCCCAAGACCTGGTGACTGGCTGACTGTAACGCTGCTATCCGACTCCTCAAGCTCCAACATCTGTGGTTGACCGATCAGGTCACCAACCTGCAAAACTCAAAACACTGTTGTGGTGTGAGTCATAATGACTCAGTAAGTAACCATGCTCATTCCTTGAACGACAAACACATACAAAGTTTATTTCTTAATCCATTAATATCTTAAACTGTCTATGTAATCACACATAATTACCACTTCTGAGTAAATTGTAAAACTCTTATCTATGTTCAAATGTTACTACATTTTTACTAATTTTCTTTCCTGAATCACACACACAATAACATCCTGTTTTCTACTTATACTTTAAACATTTATAATATAGTCATTAAATTCCATAATTCTATCAACTGTGTCAAGTCCTACTACGTTTCTGCTGTGTTACTCTGATACCTTCCCACTTTTCTATATACTTGTTTCTAATCTAGTTCTGACTTTTATTATAACTATCTTTCTTTGATATCATTGAAATATCATCAAATCGGTTTATTAAAATATTCTTTCTATTAAACATCCAACAGATTAAAATCAGCCATATAAACATGTATATAAAACCATATGATCATACGCCAATATCTTAACAATTGTTCCTTCCATGTGAACGTATAATACACATAGGCTTTAGGCACAAATATATATATGTAATCATGATATCATGCTTCAATGTTAACTATATGCATCTCAGATGAATTTCTAACCTATATAATTCATATGCACGTCGTGTATACTATATAGAACTATAACATGCTATGCTTTTTAGAAAATACTCTTTCTGAAAAACTATTATCTGAAAGTTTCTTTCTGAAAATCCTTTGCTGAAAACCTTACTTTTACTTTCTCTTTCTGGAAAAGCTCTTTCTGAAAACTGTAAACTGTATTTGGGGTATCTGCTGAAAACTGGCGCATAGGGGCGTTACGTATCGCCGTCCCCCCATACGCCGTAGAGCTAGATATGCAAATCCATGACATTGGGGCGTTACGTATCGCCGTCCCCCAAAGCATGCCATACCTGCCCTGAAACTAGTGGTCTTGGGGCGTTACGTATCGCCGTCCCCCAAGCCACAACTAGAACTGGGGTTGCAAATCTATGCTACCGCCCAAGCTCTGAACTGGAGATCAGGTACACGATCCTATGCCGCCATCCTGTCTCATAAACTAGGATCTAGGGGCGTTACGTATCGCCGTCCCCCTAGTCCTCTACATGTGCACATGTCTCTATCCGTCAATTTCATCTCTGTATCTCAAGTTACATACTGGGGTGAGTTTTTCCCTCATGCCCCGAAAAACCATAAAACATTATTTGAAAACATAAGAAATCATGCTATAGATTTCAAAACTGCATAGACAAACTCAACTGTATTCGTCAATTCCATAAATCACTGAGATTGGGTTTTTACCCCAATCTAAATCAAAACTATAAAACATCCATGAAATCTTCTGAGGCTCTTTTAAAATCCTTTTGGCTTATCAAAAACATTTCCAAAATAGTCAAATCTTTTCAAAACTTCAAAAGCATTTAAAACTTTAAAATCACTTTACAATATTTTATTCTCATATACTCATGTATATACATTCATGTTTGAATACACACACACTCATGCTTAATACTTACTTACAGACATTCTTATACTATCTCATGTTACAAACTTACATATGTTCTCATGCAATGCATATACTACTCATCCATGCTTATTTACGTTCTTCATTATTAAGTAAACTCATAAACTTAATTCTTAACTCCCAGTTCTAATTATCAAAATAAACTTCCAATTAAAGGACTGTCCCCCCTATTTAGAAATAGTCCATCTCATATTTTAACTAATCTGCCTCAATTGGCATCATGAGGGTTCAAGAGAAATAGTCTCTCACAAATCACAATGTCATGCATCACATTCACAGCATCAAGGTGTTGGCCAATGGCCATTATTGCAAAATATATCTATTCCAAAAAAAAAAAAACAGAATATATATATATACTGAGCACATATCAATTTCTATTTCATCACTAAGCACACTTATACACCGACACAGAATTCAATTTCTAGCTAACCCTTCAACCATTATTCACTTTCGTAGCTACTTTCACAGTATATATTATAAAGAAAATTCTTAAAATATCACTTAAATCTAAGATCTTACTTATTCAATTTCCAAACTCTCTTCACAAAGAAATATATAAATAAATGTAGTGCAATGAGAAATTGAAAACTTTAGTACTTACCCTACACAATTGCCCTATTACATACTGCATTAACCCGTCAATTATGCACATAATAACAAACCCAAAACCAAACCCCTACTGCCGAGACTAACCCAAATCCAATTCATCTTGACCGAACCCAAAACCAAACCCTTAAAAATTTCTATTTCCATTAACATTCCCCTAATTTGTTTGATCCCCTTTCAATTTTCAAAGTTAAAACCAATAAAACCGAAAACCCCCAAATCCTAGGGTTCTATCTATTTCCACCAAATCCTAGGGTTGTCACCGTCGGTTCCTCTTCTTCTCCAATTGGTCGATCAACTTTCCATTTCATACAAAATACTTAATCTAGATTATTTTTAACATATTTCTAACCTATTATTTCACCTAATTTCAAATTTCATCTCAAACCCAAATTATATTTTCAATTAGATTCAAGGAATTCAAAGCATACTATACTTACCATTGACTTGATAACCAAATTCAGAAATCCAATTGTTGAATCTCTTCTTCTTCTTCATCATTCTCAGCTTCCTCTAATTTCTCTCAATCCTGTTCTCCCTCTCTGCCCTCTCTCGATCTGCACTTCTTTCTCGTTCTTTCTACTCTCTCATTGTTCTACTTCATCTCTTATCTTCTCTTTTTTTTTTTTTTTTTTTTTCTGCCTTTCTGTGTGTGCGTTATTGAGCTGTGTATATGTCTCTCTTCTGTGCGCGTGTGTGTTGCTTAAATGTGTATTTTGTGCAATCCACGTGTGTGTGTAAATGAAACACGTGCATTCTTAAAAAAATATCTAGGTTATTTAATACTAATATAACAATTCTCAATTTGATCCTTCAATTTTATTTATTATTTCTTATAACTAATTTATTGAAAAGTTCCCATTACGTCATAAAAATAATCCCCGCGTACAGACACGGTCTCACACGTGAAAAATATAATTCACGCAACACGCTAAAATAACCCGGGATGTTACACAAATATAATATTTGTTAAATGGATAAGGATATGTGGTGTGATCTCATATCAGACCATCATTTACCATATGGAATAAGCATCCAATACTTAAGTGAGAAAATATCATAAAATAATGTTATAAGTTATTTACTTAACCGAATATTTTTCTTAATGTTTATCTATTGGTCAATGACACTACTAGTAATTTTAAAATATGTAACAACTGTTTACAAAGAACAAGTAACTATCAAATAGTCGCAAGTTCTGATATCAAATTTCGAAACAATCATTCAATAATATTTTAAATAACTAGACGGAGATCTTATATCCAATATCTACAATTGTCGTATTCTGAAAATCAATATTTTCTATACACAACTATACACATATTCTTTCTTTAGCTTTATTATTTACTTTCAAATTATTTATAACATTTGCAAATAATCGAAAAATAAATAGTGTCTGACACGTGACCTCTGAATGTCACTAAAGCCAAGAAACATCATTATTAGATAAACAAATACCTAATGGGGTTTTCTTAATGCCAGTGAAGAATCTCGAGACATGAACCATTTCATGTCAATCTTTACTGCATAAGAAACTATTCTGTCTAGAAGGATATCTATTCTAATCTAGAACCTATTCTAGAAATCTGCAACCATAATTGAAGTCAGAAAACATATATAATATGCATGCAGTGGATAAAAGTTTAATTCTATAAACTAATAGAATAAGGAACAATATGAGCGACAATTTACATAATATTACACACCGCATAAGTTAAGGATTTTTAACCTAGCAGTGCCTCCCATTACTTTACATAATACCGTAATCCCCAACGGAAATGAGAATTCAATAATTAAATTGAATTCCATAATGGGAAGTGGACCCCATGAATATATTTCGACTCACAGCTTTGGCACGTTCTCGTCTACGTATATTCATTAGGTAGACAACTCATTGTCAATCACACTCACTATGACTCCTGGGTTCGATCATGATCGTTTCTTGTTATGACAACTTTGACACGTTCACAAGGAGGCGTATCAAGGTTAAACTTGTCAATGACAAACTCAAGTTACCGATGTAGTCCTAACAGCTTTGGCACGTTCAGGATTTCCATTTTCACTTGAATTTGTCTCTTATCATATAAGTTCTACCGGCGCAAATGAACTACCTTCAACCATAACTGCACAGCTTTGGCACGTTACAGCTATAGCATCTGAAAAAATTTACATCCGTATTGATAAGGTGGACGAAGAAACAAGTATTCTTAATACCAGTCACTTTCTTAAAACCTTATTTAAACGGGGATTTTCCAACAAAAGATGATTTTACTTTATTTAATCAAATTAAATAAACACATGCATGTATTAAGTAATGATTAAATTAAACATTGAATTTTAAAGGGCTAATCATATCGGGGTGTTTAGGATCAGACTCGCTCTGATACCATTTTTGTAGGGATCAAATCAAGGAGGCGCGGCGGAGAAGAAGCGCTGTTGGGCGAAATCGTAGTTTAAAATTTTTAAACTTACGAATAAATTATTCAATATCAATATAATCATTCATTCATATTTCACCTAAACATATTTATTCGATATCATATAACGACATAAATAATATAGAAACATAGCGAAACTTTTAAGAAAATGTTTTTCCGTAAAATAGAATTATAAAACGCGTTTCTGGCCGAACCGACCGACCAATGCTCATTGGGACTACCCAGGTCAGCCCTAAAAACATTTGGACAGTTCGTGGGCTGCCCGAACAGTGCCCAGTTCACTGTTTGGGCAGCCGTTACCCGGTAATGCCGTTTTTCGCCGTTTTCGTGTATTTTCACTCCGAAACAATTTCCGATAAATAATTTTCTTGGGCAATTAAAATAAACCAATTTATTCTAATTACTCAATACATAAAAACTGAATTTTTATCTGAAAAATCAGATTTATCATTAATTGCTATGAGACCCCTACACTTTATAAATGAATCATTTTGGTCCTTAAATTGTCAAATACATATTTAATTGATTCCAAATCAATCCCAAAATAATTTATACAATTTGCAACATAAACCAGAAATTTTCCAGATTTTCGAAATTGCCTAGATTTTTCCAGAATTACGAAAACCGCCCAGATTTTTTATTAATTGCAATTTGGCCCAATTATTCAAACACATCAAGATCAAATCCAATCAATCCCAAATTTGACATACATCAAATATACATAAAATTATATCATATATATGAAATGCCCCAAAATTGGAATGGGTTAAGAACCCTAATTTCATAAATTACTCAAATTGGATAATTTACATTAAATTGATAAAAATTTCAACACTTTAATCATCCAATTACCACACCAATCAAGTCTCACCATCATGAAATTAATCAAGAACAATTCTAGGTTAATTATGAATGGCTAATTAACTCTAGAATGACAACTTTAATTATTAATTAATCTAATACGCTTAATTACACCTAATAAGCTCATTGATTAATTATACATGCTTAACATCTCCAACAAGTTTCCCATCACAATAATTCACATAATTACAGATTAGAGAAAATTCTAAACTACACAAGTTGAAGTATAGAAATAAATGAGAAACAATTTCTTAATTGAAGAAAATTGGAAATAACTTACTAAAACTCCAAGTTAGAAGCTTTTCCTTTAGGTTCTTCAAATTTTCTCCTAATCTTCCTGTAAAATATATTTTAGAAACCTTGTTATATCTTTTGAAAAATGAAACAAAAAAATACTTATACCCATTTTACTGTCTTTGCCGAGAGTTACAAGAAGAATAATAAGCCATGCAATTTTTTTGTTTCATTTAATTGGTCATTGTTACTTGTTACACTTTGTAACAATTACTTCAAAGCAAATAACAAGTGAACCAATGAGAACTTGTCATTTCCTAACATTAAAAAACGAAACAAGTGTTACCACTAATTCCATGCCATTTAAAAGTTAAATAATTACTTAAGATATTTATTTTATTAATTAATTTAATTATTTAACAATTAAATAATTAAATAATAAATATAAACTATCTAAATATATGTATTATATTTACATTAAATATCTCAAAAACATATATTAATAATATTTATCAAATATCATAATTTGATATTTAATTAATTTGTGTTTAATAATATCAAATATTAAATACAAATACACATTAATTCGGAAATGACCATTAGGTCCCGATCGCATGTATTTTTCGTTTAACTATTAAACGAGTTATAAATAATCAATATTATTCATAACAGTTTCCCTAGTGCTCTACGATATATTTCATTAGTGAGACTCTCTAGATTCAGACATATCCGTCACGAAATCTAATTTCGTGTCCATAATTCACCCACCCGTAACTTATGACGACCACGGATAAACTCGCTGAATCATACAGGTCGAGGTCACTGCATACGTATAATCCCTCCGTCACAGGTATCAGGACTATCCCAGAGATATAGATATAAACGTCAAATCTCTATATGAATAATATTGTCGACGTATCTATTAGCAATCTCTAAAAAAACATTCGGAACTTACTTCCGAAGTATACTATGGCCATAGATTTAAAAGATTGCTAATCACATATGGACTACTTATGCTCTATAAACAGAACTGAGGGATCCTTTCTTGATACACACAGGATATCATGAGCATGAGTCCACACCCAACGAACATGTGGAGGTCTGATCTAAATAGATCGGTGACGTGACTGCCATCTAAGTGTGAAGAATAACTCATATATCCACAGTAGTATCTCAAGTCAAAGAATCACTATGCTACTCAACCCGAGAAGATTCATATTGACGTTGGTGTACCATATATTAAGAAATCTTCGGTGAGTCATTCGGTGTTTATCAAATAAACACATACACGTCTACATGAGTCTCCCAAGACTAATGGTTCATTGGGATAAACCATCGGACCTAGTCCGATATATGACATGTACTGGTCTCAGTGGATTTTACTAACCGACCAGTGTCAGTAAATCTTGACCAGGAACTTAATTTGAGGATATACAACTTATAGTGACACTTCCCAATGTCAATTACAAACTATGTTGCAACTGTGCACTACATATAAATCATGGGGTCTTTGTCTAATATATATAAATATCACTAAATCAGATTTAGTTTCAATCTAATCGAAATTAGATCCAATACGTATATAAAAGACAAGAGGTGCTACCTGACGACGTATATAAAAGACAAAGGTGCTACTTGACGCGGAACTCACTTGGATGTTTAAGGCCAAGCAAACCCCTCGTAACAGATAGAACCCCAAGCATCGCGAATTCGATTTTGTAGGAACAAAACCCTTCTAAGGCCACAAAGAACTTGTCTTTGAGAACCCTTAAGATATTCCTTGCAGTGTTCTGCTAGCACGGAGACGCCACCATGGTTGCCACGCCTTAGATAGTCAAAGCTGAAACGAAGGGGATCCCTCCCTTAAGCTTACAATATATATGTGAGTTGTTATTGAAGAAGACAAAGTTTACAATATAAGGATAAGGCAAATTTACTAAATGCCCTTTAAAAAGTAAAAAGATCAAAAGGTCTTAAAACTACCCAATGGCTACATAAAGCTAAAGCCCTAAGTAGTCATTACTAAATATTACAAATCCTCTCCAAGATCTTTATGCAAGTGGCAAAAAGATCAAAAATAAAAAGTCAACAAAAAGGGGCATCTTTTCTAAAGAATGCCTAATAGGTCTTTTAACTAACTAACTTAGTTCTAATCCAATTTGACCCAAATGATCTAGTTAACTAAGTTACAAATAGCCTAACTAGAGTCAACATGTCAAGCAAAAGGTCAAAATATAAGCCCATTTAGCCGAATTTTATAAGGCATAAAATGGCCAAATTCTTCAAAATGCTCATATCTTCAAAATCGGCTATTGCGCGTCTTCTAGAATGACTTAGTTCTAATCCAATTTGACCCAAATGATCTAGTTAACTAAGTTACAAATAGCCTAACTAGAGTCAACATGTCAAGCAAAATGTCAAAATACAAGCCCATTTGGCCGAATTACATATAAGGCATAAAATGGCCAAATTCTTCAAAATGCTCCTATCT